>JALBCR010000633.1:0-107500 GCA_030710515.1 Abscondita cerata
GGCATTTCGTTATAAAAAATATGAAAATACGTATTTATGAATGACTATGTAGGTGGAGGGATGAAATCAAAAACCCCTACCATGGTTTCAATTTGCCGTCGTTTTGCTCGAACCAATGCGAGCTTTATCAAGGTTTTCTTGCAATTAGCATTATTCAGGTGATATATTAATTTTATTTGATTTATCATAACTACACATTTTAATTATTTCACTTATTAATCAACCTGATAACTGGTTTTAAAATCAGTATATATATATATAAAATTCTCTTGTCACAGTGTTTGTCCTCGAACTCCTCCAAAACGGCGAAACCGATTTTAATGAAGTTTTGTATATATATTCGGTAGGTCTGAGTATAGGTTTTTATCTATTTTTTATGCTCATAAGTACAATTGTTTAATAAATATTATTAATTGCATAGTAACAGCCGGCCCGCAAGCCCTGGCCAATGGGAGCGCTTCCTGCCCTGGCCAATGGGAGCGCTTTCTACCCAAGCCACGCCAACGTTACTGACGGGAGAAACTGACGAATCTCCTGAAATCTTAATACATAAAAATGAATGTGTGTGTGTTTGTTTGTTTGTCCTCGAACTCCTCCTAAACACCGTTAGTCCGATTGAAATGAAATTTTACACACTTCTTCAGATCGATTCAGAATAGGTCACGAACGTTTGATTTTCGCAATTGCTTTAGCGGTTTCCGCGGAAATCGCGAAAAACCGCGAAATTTATCAGTTTTTAGCCGTTTTTCGTCGCACAGTGAGTGTGCATGTTTCTGAGGAGGTCAAGACAGCTAGTTATTTTATAAACTTAAGTTGGATTTTATTTTTAATATTAGTTATGTGCCTTCACTCCATAATTTTGAAATAGCCAGGGTAGTGTTTTTCATTTCATCCCTCTACTTTAAGGAATCCCTTACGAGGATATTCATCATTAACTATAATTTAAGAGGATCTGTTAAATTTAACTCAGTGCATTTTAAGGTCAACACTCGATTTTATAAATTACGTATAGTATTTAGGTGTGACCATTCACTTGTTTTTGAAGTTATAAGTTGAGTTTTGGAGTTCGGTGGCAAATCATTTGTTTTTGACGAATTCGGATGTTTAAATCCTAAACATCTTAAACAAAACTAAATTTGTGCAAACATTTAGATTACTTGTACGATTTCGAACGCCCATACCAATCGCACAGCATAATAAACACACAGAAGCGTATCTTGGTCTACTAAACTAAATTATGCAAATGATTCTTACTTCCGTTTAAAACTGAGAAAACGATTTATTAAAAACAAATTAAATTGATTATTTACATTTTGTTTAATTTATGTTAGAACTAAAATTGTAATAATTAAACGTGATCTGAAATCACATAATACTTGAACTGATGTCGTATACATTCGGATCTAAAAGCCGTCGTTTTCGCTAACACCATTGCGTGGAGGACAGCTTCTTCAGAGGTCCGTCTATTTCCGAAGCCAAAAGTTCGGAATCATCAATTTATTTATTTGTTTAAAAAAGGCTCCTCTTAAAATTATTAAGTATTAGGGAGTTTCCTAACCGACGTTAGGCCTTCACTGAGGAGTGTGCCCAAGGATTCTACTTCAATGACATTCAAGTATCTTTATCCGACGTTGCGGTTGCATGTGTGCAACCTTTTTTGAGGTTCATTCTAAATCTTTAAAACCTTGAAAAAGATTAAGAAGAAAAAAAAGATTAGGAAACTCCCTACTATTTATTTATTTGTTTATTCGTATGGTACATTTTTAATATTGTATTATGCTGTATGGTGCCCCAGAAGATCAGTATAAACCTGTATAGTGTGGAGCCGAAATTGTGTGCAATTGTGGATTGGTTCGTCTTGGCAAAGCATTTGCTTCAAGGTTTAGGAAAACCACTAAAACTTAAACATGCCAACCCTTACCCACCTTAGTATTCATATGTAATAATATTAATTAAGTGTGTAAACATTATAGTAGGTAAATCAGAACATAAAATATAACAGCACAGCCATTGCATGACGACATATAATGGACCGGTCCAAGCGTCAATTACGACAATGACGAAAAAAATAGTAGGTTAAAGAAATAGTAAACAAAATAATGGAAAAACAGATAATCAGGACAGAAAATACAAAATATTGCTTAACTTCAGATATTCTTCACATTAGTAAGACACAATACAGCTTCGTCCGTTAAATTATGAATGTTTATAAACCCTCCTTTTAACTTTGTTAATTTACAATCCTCCACAATATGTGCTACGGTTTCTGGTTCGTTTCCACATTCACAATTTGGATTAGAAATCGTGACCCATTTAAACAACATGGAGTTGCATTTTGAAAGGCCTGTTCTTATGTGATTTATTTTTGACAAAAATATTCTTTTTCGACCAAATCCGGGACTTCTTTTGTTGGATCATCAATGAGTTGTTTAGCTGCGAAGTAGAAATCATCAGTCTACATCCAATATCGAAAATAGACATACCTCTGAAGACGCGATGACCACTTGTCTTAGCGAAACGTTAGAAAAAAATTCAATCAACGACAGTCTATAGATCCCAATTCTGACAACACTAGTTCACCAACAGGCCGCGAAAGCCTAAACCAATTTCTCAAGTAACATTTGTAAAGCTAGTAAAACGAATCCGACTTTGCGTTTCAAGCCGAATAAAATGGCTGCAAAGTCGTATTTTTTTAATTAACAATTACAAAGGCGCTCCTCTAAAAATACCTTGCTGTTTGTTTATTATGCTGTGGCATGGAGTTCAAAAAAAAATTGGTTGCCACGTGAGTGACAAATTGGGAGGTTGAATTAAGAGTAAGAGTCTATAAGAGATAATGCATTTTTCGGCCCGGTGTAAAAATTTTTAGGTACATTTATTCATATGCGTTGTTTATCTTCCCAAATTTTTAAATCATAACAACCGTAATTTGTGGTATTAGAATTTAGTTTTATAAAAACATTTCACATAATAGATCATAATTTTTGAAAACATAATTTTTTTTCAGGAAATGCCAAATTCGAAGACACTTATCTACAAGAACCCCTTCAATTCTGCACACATCTAATTTACGGATTCGCCGGAATCAACCCAACCACATACAAAGCCATCCCTCTAAGCGAACAATTCGACGTAATTCAAAACCACTACAGAGAAATTACAAACTTAAAACGCCGTTTCCCTGGATTAAAAGTACTTTTATCTTTCGGCGGCGACAGAGATGATCCCGAACACAGAGAAAAATACATGAAACTTGTAAGTACAAACAACTTGGGCACTTAAAAATCGTTTATGATTCATATTTTTTGTAGCTCTGTAATCTGTGGATACTCGTCTAAACTTCATCGACTCTGCTGAAAACCTTGTTTCACTGAATGGTTTTCGATGGAATCGACTTAGCATGGCAATTTCCCGAGAATAAACCCAAGAAAATTCACGATACTTGGGGTAAATAATAACATTTCGAAACTCCAAGTCAGATTCATTTTAAAATATTATTAGGTGCCATTTTGGAGCAAAGTGAACACACATTCGTTTCACCAAGCGAAATCGATCCTAAACACGAAGAACACAACAGTACACAATTCACCGTACTAGTCCGTGAATTTAAAAAACATTTGCCCATAAAAGGCCTCTTGGTATCGGGATGTCTGTTATTTCTAAACATTAACACGCCTGAAGTATGTGACTCGTTAACACAACTGTACGTAAACATAAACTAACTTTTGAATTTTTTAGTCTTCCACTGACGTTCTAAACTAGTACCAAACCTTGACTTCATCAACTTATGGGCATTCGATTATTAGACCCCAGAACGCAATCCCAAAGAAGCCGATTATACTTCACCTTTGCACGAACTAATTAACAGAAAATTCGACGAAAACAGCAATTACTTAGTGCAATACTGGTTACACAAAGGTTGTCCAAACAACAAACTTATCTATGGTATACCAACATTTGGTAGAACGTGGAAAATGTCAAAGGATTCGGGATTAAGCGGCGTTCCTCCAATCGATAACATTAAAGGAGCCGGAGAAGCTGGAATTCACACTAAAGAAGAAGGACTGCTCAGTTACGAAGAAATTTGCGTTTTGTTATCAAACCCTCAGCATTTACAGAACTCATTGAGGAAAGTTGGCGATCCCACTGGAAAATATGGTAAATCATACTTATACTTTTTTTAAACAGTTTTACTAAATCAGTATCTGAATAACAATCTTACAGCTAACGAATGGATACGATCTGATGTCACAAACCGTTACGGTACGCCTGTTAAAACTTGTATTATTTGTTGCACTCTCCAGATTAGCTTTAAATCTTGTAACTATTTTTTCTTGCTTCGTAGCAACAGAAAGCTGTTCAAGAGAGAAAGAGAGAGAAAGGTTCCTCAACTCTTAAGAATTGTGTTTAAAGTCTTTGTTAACATTTTCAAACTTTTCATTGCGCTTAAAGTGTTATAATGAAATTTCAAGTGTATTAACTTTATTCTATACTAGAAAATACCGTTACCTACTAATAGATTTTCGGTTCATTTCAGGAACTTACGCTTTTAAATTACCGGACAAGAGCGGTCATGGTGGCATGTGGGTATCATACGAAGACCCACTCACAGCTGAAAACAAGGCGTCCTACGCCCGGAGTAAAGGTTTAGGTGGCATTGCCATGTAGATTTAACTCTGATGACTTCCGCGGAACGTGCTCCGGAAACAAATATCAATTCTGCGAGCAGCCCGATTACGTTTGTAATAACAAAAACAATGTTTATATAAATTTACAATTTTTAAAAATTACTTTGTCAAAAATGCGATTTTAAAAAATAAATTGACATAAAATTGTTTGCTTCTTTATTTTTCCACATACATGAACAATATAGTACCTACTCTTTTGTTCAGATAAGTTAAGAATAAATTTTGATTTAAATACCGGATAATTTTTCAACAACTTCTATTAGTTTTGGCTACTAATTCGTCTGTCCTTTCGGTAATTTAACAAAAGTAATATCAAAATTTTTTTCGTTTGACTGTATGTACTATTTGTATGTCGTTCGGTTCGGTTTCGGTAATTTGGCAATAACTTGTTTTAGTTTGGCTACTTTTCGTCTATCGTTCCGGTAATTTCACAAAATTTTTTTAATTTTTACTTTGACTAGGTACCTACTTTTCCTCTGTCGTTTGATAATTTAACAAAAACTTTTTAAGTTGGACTGTTCTTCGTCTATCGTTTCGATAATCAGACAATAACTCCTTTAAGTTTGACTATTTCTTGTCGAATGTTCCGATAATTTGACAATAGCAATTTTCAAAATTTTTTGGGTTGACTGTACTATTTGTCTGTTGTTCCGATCATTTGACAAACACTTTTTAAGTTTATCTATTTTTTGTCTAGTGTTTCGGTAATTTGGTAATAATTTCTGTTAGTTATCCTACTTTTCGTCTATGGTTCCGGTAATTTGACAAAAAGATTTTTTAAGGTTTTACTTTGACAACTTTTCGTCTATCGTGAAGATACTTTGACAAAAAAAAATTTAAACTTGACTGTTCTTCGTCTGGGGTTTCGGTAATTTGACAACTTCTTTAAGTTTTACTATTTTTGGTCTATCATTCCAATAATTTGATAATAACAATTTTTTAATTTTTTGTTTTGACTGTACTGAGTTCCTATCATTTGACAAACATTTCTTTTAAAATTGACTATTTTTCGTGTAGTATTTCGGTAATTTGACAATATGTAAATTGAGGTTTACGACCGTAGTCTATCATTGGAACAAAAACGCCTACCGGGAAGACGTTTTTGTTCTGACAATAACTTAGTTTGGATACCTTTCGTCTATATCGTTTCAGTAATCTGACAAACAGATTCTGTCGTTAAGGTAACCAGACAAAATTTTTCTTAAAGTTTGACGATTCTTCGTCTAGGATCCCGCTAATTTGAAAAAAATCTCATTAAGTTTGTCTACTTTTCGTCTATCATTCCGGTAGCTTGACAAGATAATTATTTAAAGTTTTACTTTAGCTACTTGTTGTCTGTCGTACCGGTAATTTGACAACAACTTCTTTAAGTATGACTACTTTTCATCTAGTATTCCGGTAATTTTACAAAAACTTTTGTCTATTTTTTGTCTAGGGTTCTGATAATTTTACAATAACTTCTTTAAGTTTGACTATGTTTCAATAATTTGACAAAAACCATTTTTTAAATTTTTGGTTTGAGTGTACCTACTATTTGTAAGTCGTTCCGATCATTTGACAAAAACTTTTTTTTGTTTGGCTACTTTTCGTCTATATCGTCCCGGTAATTTGACAAGATTTATTGAAATTTTACTTTTCGTCTGTCGTTAAGATAACCTTGCAAAAACTTTTTAAATATGACTATTCTTCGTATGGGGTTCCGGTAATTTGACAACAACTTCTTTAAGTTTTACTATTTTTCGTCTATCGTTCCGTTAATTTGACAATAACTTCTTGTTGGATGTTCCGATGATTTGACAATAGCGAATTTTAAAATATTTTGGTTTGACTGTACTATTTATCTATCGTTCCGATCATTTGACAAAAACTTTTTTTAGTCTGGTGTTTTGATTAATTTGTCAATATCTTTTTTTTGTCGTGACTGGTGCTTAGACTGGCCCATTATATGCCGTCATGCAATGGCTGTGCTGTTATATTTATGTTCATATTTACCTTGTATAATGTTTTACACACTTAGGTCTGGTTTTATATCAGTTAACTTAACATGCGGTTAACTACTATAGAACCCAGTTATGAACCAATGAGAATTTTGGAAATTCGCTTTCTAAAGGTGATTAACCGGCAAATTAACGGCAGTCGAAAACCGGACCTTAATCGATAGTTAATTATATGTAAAAGCTATTTTTCCACTGTTTAATTCATACGCTTGAGAAGGGAAATAAAAACTATTCGCTTTTTAAATAAATCGGAACAGTTTGCCGTCGAAACAGTCGTTAGTTAATTTTATTTAACTACTTTTAATTCATAAAAAGGGATTAACTAACATCATTAATAAAACCATTAGAGTTAATTCCTGCCTCCAAAGTTAATAAACATTAAGGATGACTAGGAAAACCCTTCGTTTTTGCCATATACATTATTTCTAGGATTGTTTAGGTAGGAAAAAAATGACTATAAGTGTATGAGGATTCGGTATATGAGTGGAAAAGGCATGGATCACTGTCGATGATAACGGAATATAAAAAAAACAAACCACTAAACATTTATTTTTAAGTTTATTAAATGTATGTACATATCACTAATTATGACAATATTACTAAAAAACAATATCAGTCTTTTAATGCAACAATATTTTTTGTTTTCCCATCTTTAGCTAACACAAAGA
The DNA here is from genome assembly GCA_030710515.1 of Abscondita cerata. Taxonomy (NCBI): domain Eukaryota; kingdom Metazoa; phylum Arthropoda; class Insecta; order Coleoptera; family Lampyridae; genus Abscondita; species Abscondita cerata. The sequence continues at coordinate 7,354 of JALBCR010000633.1, forward strand.
AACTGGAGGGTTTGCCCACTCGAGAGCACGTCACGTATTTGTCCGTGTGAAAAACATGATGTGCTCAAGTTTAAACCACAGACAGACATCGTTTGACCTTGAGACTTATTGATAGTTATTGCAAATGCCAATCTAATTGGAAATTGAAACCTTTAGTACATTTCCCGTCTGCCATGTAAGGCGATGAACGATATTTGCTGTAACTATATCAAACAGCATTTGATCAGTAGACGGATCTGAAATTTCCGCAGAAATTATACTGTCGATTTCTTCAGGACGTATTTTATCGATTAGCCATACCAAAATGTGTGCATAAGGTAATCCGCGCTTTTGCCATTCAACGGAATACATCCAGCAACGTGTGAGACCAAATACATGTAACTTTGTAATGAAATCAATTAGAGACTTCAATTTTTGTCTGAAAACACGTGCTGTAATGTCATGACGGTGTATTGCGCTTTGGCCAGGCAATAGTAAGGATGTGATCTCCGGCCATTTAGGATTACATGTGAAGGTGATGAATAAACACGGCCGTCCATATTCTCGCACGTAATTCAAGGCATCTTGTATATATTCTTGCATATGACGTGGACTGCCTATGTACGATGATGGTAGAATTACCAATTTGGACTGCATCGGCGTTGTTGACAATAGCGTCTCGCAGGTGAATGTACTCTTGGGATCCGGACACATCGCCGAATGGACATAACGTCGAATGGACACTGTGCCGAAACTTGGACACAACGTCGAAACGTATTATTGGACATATCGCCGAAACTGGACACAACGCAGAAATCACCTGCTGGACACAATGCCGAAAAAGGACACAACGTCGAAATCAGTAATTGGACATATCGTCGAATCTGGACACAATGTAGAAAAACAAAAACGGACGTGTTTTTCGTATTAAGAGGAATTAATCTTAAGTAAGGTATTCAAAAACACTTTTTTTTCACTTAAATTTGTTTTAATCAATGTAAGTTGTTTTCATGTGATCGGGGGTAAACGGTTTTGGTTAGTAGGTTAAGGTTATTTCAATTTTTTTCTTTAAAAAATTGTTTTAATCAATATCCGATCTACGTGGTGTCAGCTTTTGGTTTTCGACGTTGTGTCCACATTTTCGACGATATGCCCAATTACTGATTTCGTTTTGACGTTGTGTCCAAGTTTCGGTGTAGTGTCCATTCGACGTTATGTCCATTCGGCGATGTGTCCACGACTCGTACTCTTCCGCACGTAGCTTTTGTTGATTAAATCGCAAGTATCGTAGTCGTTTGCTCTCTATCTTCACATACATGTCGACCATGAATTGTTGACAAAGCTCACGGCATCGTAGAATAACGTTGTCCTGATCACGTCTGATCATCAACCGATATGCAAAATAATCCTTCGAACTAACATTCTTGATTGTTTCAGTTCCTGTTGCGCAATATCCGTATTGGCCTTTCCAGAACATTAGCGGATATTGGAGAGCGTCATATGAGCGGTGTGTATCAGCAATGAACTGTAGATTACTATTTCTTCTACGAATCACGATTTCCCGCGTAGCTGTACGATCGCCAACCATGATTCCAGAAACATCATCAAGAACAGGTGCATTAAATCTACAAATGTGCTCTCCAGCAGGTGTTTTATAAGGATTGATTACAATCGCGTGATTATCACTTTGTAATTTGTGCATGTGTGATTTGAATATCTTTAACAATTATGCTCATTCAATAGAGCATCCAGGTCGCCGATGATACGCCTGGCAAAAAGTGAATTAAGGTGATTATAGCCACAACGTGTATCCACGCGTGCATCCTCACCACCCATGAAGTAAATTTGTAAAAATTTAGGTGATTCGTTTGGAATTGGCAGCAATGAACCCACTTTGTGATAAATTTGGCCTTTGATTTTGAATGTTGAATTGAATTGTTGACCATTGATAGCATTATTGTTAACTATTTCTGTTGCTCCGAACGATGTCATTTGGAAACATGAATTAAATGTTCGAATTGACTTTAGGAACAGTTTAGAATCTGGATCCGTACCGATAAGTAAACCATTCAATAGTTCAGGTGGTGTCTCAATTGCTGGTAATTGCATCTTTCCTGACGAACAACACATCCCTGCCGGCTCGTTTTTAAACTTAAGAGCATGACAACGAGGACATTCCCTATCCATAGCACCAATTACCACTTTCGAATGAGCATAATATTCAATATCCGGCTCATACTCGAATGCTAGACGCAGGAATAAATTAGATGTAAATGATCGATTGACCTGTTGGCGTTGTTGATCATTTGCTCTGCGTCTGCTGATTGTAAAACGGCGCGCTTGTCTCGGTTCTAATCTTCTTTCTTCATTTCGTTCTGTTCGCGCATCTGCTGATTCATATCGACGCAATTGGCGTTCACACGCACATTAGTATTATCTTGCTGGATTTGGTCTTCTGTTCTTTGGGCTCTAGCGGTTCGATTGCGTGTAGCTCCACGTGTTTGACAGCCTAAAGAAGTTCCTTTGCGTCTAGCTGGCATTGTACAAATTATTAATAAGTAATAAATAATACGTTTAACACAACAGTCGTTGTTGACGCGAGCTCGTGATATGTGTTAAGTATTTGAAGCGCTCCCATTGGCCAGGGCAGAAAGCGCTCCCATTGGCCAGGGCAGGAAGCGCTCCCATTGGCCAGGGCGCACCGGCTGTTGAGAGGTTAAAATTAATAAATTATTAATATTTATTAAACAATTGCACTTTATGAGCATAAAAAAATAGATAAAACCTATTCTCAGACCTACCGAATATACAGGGTGTCAGAAACTCTCTGACAAACGAATACCGGAGATCTCTCAGATAATTTTAAGACAATTTAACCCAATTCACCTGGTCAAAAGCTTCCTAAGGGAGCTAGAGCTCTTTGAAGATGGCGCCTTGTAAAACAAAAGTAAAACCTAGATTTTTCATTGTCAAATTGTTGTCAGTTTGCGAAGTTTATCTTTTAATTTTTTACTTTACCAGGCGCCATCTTCAAAGAGCTCTAGCTCCCTTTAGGAAGCATTTCGGACTAGGTGAATTGGGTTAAATTGTCTTAAAAGTATGCGAGGAATCTCCGGTCTTCGTTTGTCAGGAGAGTGTCTGGACACCCTGTATATACAAAACTTCATTAAAATCGGTTGAGCCGTTTTGGAGGACCATACATAACACTTACACTGCAATACAATAATAAAAATGTACCATACGAATAAATAAATAAATAATTTTAGTCTATTTGACAAAAAAAAATTTTTGTCTGTCGTAAAGATAAATTGACAAAAACTTTTCAAGGTTGACTATTCTTCGACTAGGATTCTAGTAATTTGACAAGAACAAGTTTTTGGTTTGACTGTAGTACTATTTGTCTGTCGTTCCGATTATTTGACAAAAATAGACTATTTTGGTTTAGCGTTTCGGTAATTTGACAAAAATTTTTGTCTATTTTTTGTCTGGTGTGCCGGTAATTTGGCAATACCTTTTTTAGTTTGGCTACTTTTCGTCTACATCGTTCCGGTAGTTTGACAAAAAGAGTTTTTTAATTTTTACTTTGACTACCTTTCGTTTGTCGTTAAGGTAACCTGACAATTTTTTTAAAATAGCTAAGATATTGTACCACTACATAAAAAGAACAATAGGTACAGAGCTTAGGTATAACAAACTATCGTCCTACTTCTGTTTTGTCGGTATTTTCTCAAGTCTGAAAATCATTTCTATGTCAATTGAAAACAACAAAACAAATTTAATATTATTAATGGAAGTCAATTTGGATTTCCTAAGAAACTATCAACTACAGATGAATTAACAAGAAATTTTCAAAACATAACATCACACATAGAACAGAAAGAAAAAGTTGTTAGCATTAACTTCGACTTCTCAAGCATTTGACACAGTACACCATGACATACTGTTCAATAAATTAGATAATGCAGGAATTGGAAGGAACTCCTCTTAATTGGATCCAAAGCTTTGTAAAAACAATTATTAAGAGGTGTGCCCCAAGGAAGCATATAATATTTACTAAAGAATCTTGTATAGTAGGAGTGATGTAGCGTCATATCGAAGTCTGAAAAATGTTTAGAGTCACTAAGGCCTGATATTTTCATCTCCAGTTAATTTTATCTGTCGGTTAATCATCTTAGAAACGCAACTTTTTAAAAAGGAAGTCCGATTGACACGGCTGCTAACATTAGTTGAACGAGAATTCTCGAAGGATACTATTAATGTCCTAAAATTGGAATCAGAGTTAGAAGTTTTGGAAACTAAAATCATTCCATGGGAAAAAATTGTAAACAGATTTTCGATCTTATGATAAAAAAACGGCATATGAAGCAGATTTGGAGGCAGAGTCGCAAGCGGTAAGCGAACTAGAGGGAAGATATGCATTAGTTCGTAAAAAGTGTTCGTACGCCATGACTCCGAAGATTCAGTTAAAAAATCAGGACGACGAACTGGAAACACTGAGCCAATGCAGTCAAGTCGGTAAAAGAACCCTAAAGCTTTCAAAAATGGAATTACCTAAATACAATGGTGAATTGAAGTCGTCGTGGCTTGGAAGGTGATCTCATTTCCGCAAGATTCATGAAGACGAATCTTTGTCGGATCAAGGTGGCCTCATTTCCCAAGATTCATGAAGACGAATCTTTGTCGGATGCGAACAAGTTGGAGTATTTGTCTTTTGCTATTGAAAAAGGTACGGAGGCAAAGGAGTTGGTTGATAGTTATCCAGCAGATGCCAAAAACTATCACAACGTGGTTGAAGCATTAGTAGAGCGTTTTGGGAGAAAAGACCTGTTGTTGCAAATTTATGTACGGGAGCTACTTCAGCTTGTAATTTTGAATGCGTCTAGACGGGAGAAAGTGCCCCTCTCACCGCTTTATCTCAAGCTCAACACTCATCTGAGATCTTTAGAAGCTCTGGAATTGGAGAAAGTTAATCCAGAAATGTTCTTATTTCCATTGGTGGAGTCCAGCTTAAGTGAAGAAACTCTACGTGCTTGGTTAAGTCAAACTGATAGGACAAAACTAACTCCTCCAAAATCTAAACTTCAATTGTTAATGGATTTTATGAAGAACGAAGTACAAAGTGATCAACATATCTTATTGGCCAGAACCGAATTTCTGTTCAACAACACAAATTCTGTACATCAATCAAGTAACGGAAGTGCAAGAAAAGACTGGGAAAAAATAAACAAGTTACTACTGCGGCTGGATTATTTTCCGGAATGAATCAGCAGTAGAAACGAGTCAAATGAAGATTTTGCGGAAAACATCACAAAACTGTTGCTTGCTTTAAAGCTCAATCAATGACTTTGGAAAAAAAAGGAGGTATGTCTTGTGTGCTTGAGAACTAAACATAAAAGTGAAGAATGCAAAGCTCCTATTAAATGTGTTATCTGCAAAGGTAAACACGATCCTATCTTGTGTCCATCAACTGGGGCGTCCGTGCCTTCCTCGATAAAAAGAGAAAAAAATACGGAAACAGTTACCATTGTTGCTAATAATCTCAACCAATGTTCAAAGGATGTACTTTTCAACACAATCCAGGTTCGAGTTGTTGGTGAACATGAATCCGCCGTGGTTCGACTCGTGGGAGAATCTGGAAATCAACGAAGCTACATAAGAAGTTCAGTTGCTACTACTATTAGGGCTAAAAAAATAGGTGATGAATGGATTCAAAATATCCTGTTTGGAGACCAGGTGTCAACCCCAGTCAAACACCCAATCGTGAAAATGCGAATTGAAGCACTTCTTGATAATCACCGAAAGACGTTCGAGCTGCTACAACGAGACAGTATTTGTGGAGCTTTACCCAAAGTACCTACTTCATGGAGATTGGGATGTTTATTTGGCCAATTTGGGGATAACTATCAATCATACGAGGGCAGGTAATGAGAACATCCAAATTCTTATTGGAAATGATCTGTGGGGTTCACTGCTTATTGGAAGGATTGTAAAACTTTTGTGTGAACTTACAGCAATGGAAACAATATTTGGATGGACCTTAGGACCAGTTCGTTATAAAAATTGTGAGTAACTTTGTCGGTACTGTTGTCAACAGTTTGCAAGTTCCCACAACATCTCAGACTTATGAAGTTTGGAGGCTATTTGAATTTCGGAGCCGAAGCCTTAGCACATTTTAAAACAACGGTGAGGAAAGATGTAACATTACGCATTACGTCGTGGCTCTACCTTGGAGACAGATAGAGTCTACTCTTCCCACCAATAATTGTAGCTGAAAAGAGATTAAAGTCAGCTACTGCAAAATTGAAAAAAGCCGGAAAACGGGAAGATTATGATCGTGTATTCAGAGATTGGGAAGAAAAGAAAAAACTTATCCGAGTTAGTGATGAACATTTTCTTCCTCATCGTCCTGGGTTCAAGAATAGCACGACAACGCCTGTACGTCCTGTGTTTGATGCATCTTGTCGAGTTCGGCGTCTACCTTCACTCAACGATTCTTTGTATAAAGGTCCTAACCTCATAGAATTAGTTCCAACGATACTCTTAAGGTTCCGGATGAACAAATTGGAGTCTATGCATATATCCGGAAAACCTTTCAAATGATATGTGTAAGAGAGGAGGATCAACATTATTAGAAGTTCTTGTGGTGTGAGGATTCCAGTTGTCAGAAGATAAAAGTCTTCCAACACCGACGAGTCGTGTTTGGAGTAAACATCAGTCCATTCTTGTTGGCTGCTACCATCCTTCATCATTTAGACAAGTGAATTATTATAAAAGTAAATACTGTTAAACCATTAAATTAAAATATATCAATCTTCGATTACTTTATTTTGGTTATGTACAATCCCGAATTTAATATGGTATCTTGTGTTGGGGAAATTCTAGTGATGCCAAACGAGTTTTTGTTTTGCAAAAAAGAATAGTAAGATATATCTTAAAAGAACCACAAACCGCCACGTGCAGACCGTTAATTAAAAAACTTGATCTTCTTCCTTTACCTTCTACCTACATAATGCAATCCTTACTGTATGCAAAACGAAATTATAATTCGTTGAAAAAAGTTAATGATTGGGAAAAAACTCGATTTGAATTTAAATTTTACGCAGTAGTTTCTTATGTATTTTACTTTTGCACCATTCTATATATGTTATTAGTTTGTATTTCGCGTGCACAGTTTAGAGGGAAGCACTAGAATGGGAAGGGATGGTTAGGGGTTAATCGCGGCATCATGTTCCCGTTTTTAGTGACGCTAACAACGTTTTTTGTGACGAATTCTAGGTCTGTATTAAACCATTATTAAACAAAGGTATTAAATGTGAACGAGATTCCCAATAATTTTGGGCCTTCTTATAGGAGTTGAGGAACAATAGGGTCGTCAATGATACACCATGTTCTTAATAGCCGACGTTTCGATTGGCGATGGCCAATCTTTCTCAAGGCAATCTATTTGAAGATAACGGTAGATTACAATTTATGGTAATTAAATGAGCATTATACAAATTCTATTTTAGATGAGTTACAAACACAATTATAAATACAAGATTTACTAAAAAACTAGACGTACGTTACCTAAGAGTTGGTGACATCAAGGACTCCTCAAGGGAACCATAGGGGTCCAGATCGTCAAAAATTCAAAAAATTGTTTAATTATTAAAATAAAATTCAAAACCAACTGGTTTACGTTAAAAATTACTTGGACAAGTGTCAATAAGATAAACATGTAAAAACAATACAAAATAAATTAACAAATAGTGTACAAAACAACCATACATGAAGACTAGTACACGAACAATGAATTAGAAATTTTTGAATGTCAGTATATATAACATTTCACGTTTATATTCACAATAACAAGGTCAAAATTTTTAGCATAAAGATAAAATAAGTAATTATGCATGTTAGATAAGTTAATTTTAGGTAGTTTGTAAGGTAGTTAGTATTAGACTTAAGGTTAATGTTAATTGGTGGTGGTTAGTAGATTTTAATTTTAGATATAAGATTTTGTACATATTACTTAGATTATAGGTATCACTTTTGAAATTAACATTATTGTTATAAGCATTGATAAAAATCATTTCTGAAATCAAACGCTTCTTAAAATTCGGTTCCATATCTAACACTACTACTGAATCAAAATCAAATTTATGTCCTTCTTTCAAATGATGAACTGACAAACCAGTAGCATCTGACTTTTTTATACAATTGTATTGATGGTTCTTTATTCTATTCCCTAGCTTCTGTTTTGTTTGGCCAATATAAACCTTATTGCAATTGCTACATCCCACCTTATAGATAAGACCAGATTTATCTAAAATTTTAGTTTTGTCCTTCAATTTAGTGTAAATATTATTATAAATCGTGTTATGATTATAAAGTACGATCTTTAAATCACTGTGTTTAAGGCAACTAATTAAATTATTAGATAAACCTGGTATATTAATTAATTTAATGTATTTATTTTGAGTGGGAGGGTTAGTTTGTGTTAGATTATTAATATTGTTAGGTTTCTTATTATTAGTTGTTAATATCATTTTAATTAATTTTTTGGGGTAATTATTATTTGTAAGAATGGACATTAATTTACTATTATTTTAACGATTTTTTCATGGATACTTTTGATGATATTAATTTTTTGCTTATATGGTATTAAATTGTGGGGTGATCGCTTAGTAATGTAAGATTAGTAATAAGTTTTTTTTCTTTGCTTTCTATTTTTATGTAATAAATCATATACAGATTATGATGCATGTATGCATAGTTTGACCACGTGTTTAGGATAGCCATTTTTGTCTTTGTGTAACTAGTAAGGATCCCGGGTAGCAGTGTAAATAACTCGCAATAATTGCAGAATAAGATCGTACACGAATGTAAACGTTAATCACTTTTTTTTTTGTTATCTTTTGGAGTGTTTTGTTTGAGTTGGGAATAATGAGAATCCAGATGTGAGAGTCGGCCTTGTTGAATTACTGATATTTTATAACCTAAGGGATGAAGATCGGAGAGAGGATACAACAGCCATTGCCCCTTTACCTTTCCTCATTTGATTTTTGTGTATGTGAAACTGAATCTTTATAATGCTTCCCAAGTTCTTAAGAACATTCGCAGTGCGAACCCAAAAAATAGGGCCACTGTGACCCACATTGCAAACCAACAGGTTTGACACTATAACGTTCTTCAGTTTTAATCGCATTGTGTGTGAAAATGGGCTGGATTACATTTTTTCTGATTAACGACACCCCTGTGTTTTTGGTGTTATATTTGTGTACGAGGACCTCTAATTTTTCAAATCGGTCGAGATCAAATTGAAAATTTGATCTCGAACCCGATAGACCCTTGCTAGTATGATTCTTTGTTGTTTGTGTTATGTTGGACTTAACCCGAGGTTTTCTAACCTCTCTTTCCTCGGGTTGTCTAGACAGAGAGGTGCCCCCCTTTTGCGTTTTATTTAATTGGTCTGCCTACTACAACGTTACAACAGGATTATCAATTAAATTAGCGGGAAGTGTTATGTTCGAAATTTAATGTCGTAGGAACCTTTCACTTGCGAACGGCCAAGCGCGCACATACCTAATATTTGAAACTTTAATGAACAACTGCTTCTATTGCAGAATTCAAAACTCTGTATTCTTAATTTTAACTTGCAATTACAGTTAATACTCTTCATTATGTATATATACGGTCTAGTGACAAGTCTTTATATCATGTAATATCTGATTTAACAGACAATAAATTATTATTTAAGACTATTTTGGTCAAGTTTTCCAGTAATTTGAAAAAAGGATTTTTTAATTATTACTTACATTTTGTCTGTAGTTCCGGTAATTTGACAAAATTTATTTGAGGTTAGCATTTACACACTTCATTTCGTGCACAATTTGTTCCAATTTTTAGAAGCTAATTTTAAAGTGGGAAGTGCGACTTTTTTCCTTGACAATTAATGTAAAATGCATAGTTGAATGTTTGTCTAATTTTTAATGAAATATGATTAATTTTACGGATTTTTCCAAAATCTTAATTCCATTAAAAAAATCGATACGATCTTTACAAGATATTGCATATATCTATCTAATGGCAATATTCGCATATTTAAAAATACAATTCGTATAAATTTTATAGTAAAATAGAATTGAACTTTTTAAAATTAGAAGCACTTATCTTTCATAAATGTAACAAAAACGTAACAGTAGACAGGTCAAACATTATTTGTCAAGGAAAAAAGTCGTTCGCAGTTCCCACTTTAAAACTAGCTTCTAAAAATTAGAACAAATTGTGCACAAAATAAAGTATATTTCTAGGTGTAAATGCCGCCCTTGTTTATTTATTTATTTAATCGTATGGTACATTTTAAATGTGGTATTGTGATGTAAGTGTTATGTATGGTGCCCCAGAAGATCAGTATAAACCTGTACAGTGTGGTGACGAAACCGTGTGCAATTGTGGATTTGTTCGACTTGGCAAAGCATTTGCTTCAAGATTTAGGAAAACCACTAAAACCTAAACATGCCAACCCTTACTATTCATATTATTAATTAAGTGTGTAAACATTATAGAAGGCAAATAAGAACATAAAATATAACAGCACAGCCACTGCATGACGACACATAATAGACCGGTCCAAGCGCCAGTCACGACAATGACTGGGAAAAAAAACACAATGTGTTTCCTGTAAAAGTAAAATATCGACCCTATTCCTAAAACAAATATTAGACAAGAAATCTGATTTGTCCTTACTCAACCCCTCAACGCCAATTTGTAGAATATTTGTTGTGTGCCCTATTGTGATTGTGTTTTGTGAAATTGTGTTGTACATTTTTTCCTAATTATCCGGGAGGGTCTTTATGACTAGGTCCGAAAATGCCACCCTTAAGTTTGACAATTCTTCGTCTGGGGTTTCGGTAGTTTTGACAACAGCATTTTTTAAATTTTTACTTTGACTATTTTTCCTTTACCGTTCTGGTAATTTAGCAATAATTTCTTAAATTTGATGTTCCGATAATTTGACAATAGCGATTTCATATTTCTTTAGTTTCACTGTACTTTTAGTCTGTCGTTTGGTGATTTGACAAAAATTTGACTATTTTTCGTCTGGTATTCCGGTTATTTTGTTAACAACATTTTTTACTTTGACTACTTTTTATTGTTGTCCCGGTAATTTGCCAAAAACCTTTTCAAGTTTTACAATTTTTCGTTTGGTGATTTCGTAATTTGACAATAACTTCCTTCAGAAGTTTGACTATTTTTCGTCTGGTGTTCGGTAATTTGACAATAACTCCTTTAAGTTTTTACTACTTTTCGTCTATCGTTCCGGTAAATTGGCAAGGTTTTTTTAAATTTTTGTGTTGACTACTTTTCGTCCCTCGTTCCGGTAATTTGACAATAACTAAGATAGTCTATTCTTCACCTGAATTCTGGAAAGAATGGCATTTTTTTCAATTTTAACTTCGACCATTTTGTTGGTAATTCCCAGAATTTGAAAATTCTTCGCCAGAACTTTCTGCAGATGCAAATATGTTTATTCTATAAAAAAAACAACCTTTTGAGGGTAAGGTTGCTGTCATCAGTGAGAAACATCAAAGAAAACTTTTAAACGTCATTTATACAACAAGAACAAAAAAACAAACGATAATTTTGAAAAATAGGTATATTTCCAAATTGTTAAATTGTACATTGCAAATGTCAGTACAAATATTGCTTACCTATTAGAACAAAATATAGAAAAAATTGTATTAATTCTGTCTGTTGTAAGTCATACTCCTATTGTTAAAATTTTTGTTGTTTTTCTTCTTCTTATTCTAAAAATTAAGAAACATTAGCTATATGAAACACTAATTTTTTCACATTTTCCATCTTAACCCGATTACATATACAGGGGGTGCTTTTGAAAACGGGTCATAGGTTAAGAGGGGCATTTAAATAGTTTGTGAAAAACATAAAATCAATTAATTTTCAAAGCAAGCTTAGTTACAGTCAAAACGGTAAACAGTAACTGAAGTAGAAGGTTTCAAAAAGGTAATCCCATTTTTTGATTCATCAAATGTATATAATTACTGATTTATCAACAATTGAAAAACAATAACAATTCAAAATTTATCATTACGGATAACCACTAAAACATAAAAGAACCCGTGGTAAGTTCCAATGTTTCGAATCCTTGAATATGACTTCTGTCAAATGCTTCGTTTGTATTAACAATAAACTTTTCTGTTAACATTTATTAATTGAAGTTCAGCAGTATTGGCAAAGATGGCGCAACAAATGTGTAACTAATCAACACCACCTAGGTGGTGTTGAACTAATACCGATGCGATAGTTAATGTGCAGCGTTGCCACAATTGTATAATTTCGACTTATAAATCATAGAAGATAAACACAAAAGACAAGTTTGGTGTTCATGTTCATTCCCCATTTACAAGATTTATTCGGGGGTTGATATACCCCAGTCAATAGGGCAAATAATTAGTAAATTTTTAACAAAAATAATAGTAGAACTAGACAAAGCCAGCATGCTACGCATGCGTTAAGTCACAAAAATAAATTAGCTTCTAAAGAGCAGACAGTCATGAACAATAATTAGCACTTACATTAACATTCATCAGTTGAGTAATCAATATGAATGCAGAGTATGTACTCCATGTGAATTCGTACAAATGAGTCGAGAGTATTCGGGTGTGCGCTCGCAACGAATCGAGAGTAGGTGAGGACGCACAAACGACATAACATATTAATATAGAAGATATGGATGTAGTCCGAATAGAAATTATTTATTAAAAAATATTTAGAAGCGGATTTATTGGCTCGACCGCTTTAACGTAATACAACAAAGTTTATTTAGGTGAAATTGACTGTTTGGTTCGCATAACGCTGGCAGTTACGCGTGTGTGAGTCATCAAGTTCGTGCATAGGAAGATTTTTGGGTGAAATTGAATCCTCTACAGTTAAACCATTCGAAAATTTGCAAAATTACGAATATTTTGATTTTTATTCGTGTTTTTACGTAATATGGTTCCGGAGTTATAAAAATTACAGTATTCGTATAACAATGTAAAATTCCTTAAAAAAATTCTTTAAAATGATAAATTTTTTAAACATTATGTGATAGGGTCATAAAAGGAACGTTTTTAAATAAATTTTTTTTATCTGTTATAATTTAGAAATTATGGCCGTTTTAGTTTTCGAATGAAATTTTGTCGGAAACGTTTTTCGCTTATAACTTTTGAAAACACGCGAGGTCTAACAAAACTGAAACGGCCAAAAAATTTTATTTCTTTATCCGCGTATGATGCTTTTTGAATTTTGAAAATCGGTCCGTAAATAAGCGAGTTGTGGTCAACTTACGGCTCAATTTGTTTGAAATTTTTGACTATTTTTAACATTTTTTTTAACCTCGAAGATGCCCTCGTACAAAAAAATCTAAATCGAAAAATAAAGACACATCTTTCGTAAACTCGAAACTTTTTTCGAAACGAAAATATCTTAAGCCGTTCTAATGTGAGACGAATTTGAAAAAGGTTGATTTTCGTATAGATTTGAAAATGAATCGAGAGTAGGTGTGCGTTCACACTAACGACATAACATATTAATATAAGATATCGCCTGCGCCATGTAATTGTAAATAGTATAAAGTACCTTAAATTCATGTTTTATACCGAAAATGAATTGTCATTATATAGTTAATTAACATTTATATGCAAAGAAACGTGTTTATTTTTCAACTTTTTTTTCCTGAGTGAGCGTAGGCGGTATCCTACTATTATTTTTTTTTAAATTTATCTCTATTTACTGCACTAATAATAAGTATGTAACTAATAGCTCAATTGTATTTCGCATATCCGCGTGTATAACTTGCAACACCGCCGCATGTAAATGTAAAACACCTTATTGAAGACAGCGCCTTCTGTTAGAGAAATTACAAAATTACCGATACTGGTGGATGTCTACACTTTTTATAAAAATTTATTAATTTTGGAACTATAATGCGATACTAACGCCATCCGTGGATGTTACGAGTTTGACATTTTCTGATGCCCCACTTAATAGTTTTATTAGGAGCCAGCCGAGTTCACGTTGTTTTAAAAAATTTGTCAATAAAAATAAAAGTAAGTTTTGATAATGAAAGAAAATAGTATTGGGTTGCCTAAACAATCAACATTCCTACGTTTTAACAATAAGGGTGAGAGAAAAGTCATCAATAAGCAATTAAAATTTTTTATTCCCAAGGAACAGCTTCGAATGATGTTAGAACTAAATTAAATAGGAAGGTTATAATAAATAAAATAAAAACTAAATTTTCAAAAGGACCGTGTAATTCAGCTGATGTCTGATAGCGAGCGCTATGCGCAATAATTTTAATTGCGTTTTGATACCAAAACCATTTTTGTCACTTGAAAGGGCGAGTAGGAATTGAAAAAAACAGTTCACAATGCTAAATTCCTATGACCCGTTTTCAAAAGCACCACCGTGTACATGTAACCTTGGGTAAAAAATTTGTCAAATTCTGATTTTTACAACAAATTGGAAGTAAAGCCGCGACATATATCAATATGGTTTTAGTGCTTCGTTGAAGAGTGAACATTAAAAAACCATTAAGAAGTTTTGTAACGCAACGTTTCGTAGACTGAAACGTTGCTTCAATGTTTTATTGATACCCCTAAGAACTAAAACCTTATTGTTTATGAATTATAAGAACGAAATAATCATCTCCCACCACTCAAAATAAAAATTACGAGATAAAAAATTAATAGAAACTTACTTTAGCTTTAAACTCTGTCCTGAAGGATCCTTTTTTATTATTAGATCTACCGGCACCGCCTTGATAATTTTGAAAATTCACAGAGGAATAATCAAACGGTTTAAAATTGTTACTGTCTTCAAATTTCTGTTTCCCTGCTTAAATCCTGGCCTGTTGTTAAATTCACATTTAAATCCACTTCCACTCGGTTGGAAGTTATTTAGTTCTGATTGCCTACTATTAAATTTCTTCAAATTGTGGTTTTGATTATTTTTGCGTTTCTTTTTACTATTTTTAAAATTCTTTTTGTCCTCCTTTAAAATTAGGTTGCGGTGTGTGTAATTCGTTCGCCTCATTATTATTACCAGAACTCTCTTCAACAATACAGCAATCATTGCCATCAGATTGATCTCGTTTTCGCTTCTTTGAACGCCACATCGATTTAAGAGTTGCGTGTGGTGAAACAACTTCTGTATCTTCTTGTTTAACAGTAGGTACGTTCTTTATTTCGTCGACTATTTTTTGGGGAGTTTCTTTTGACACTTTAACGAAATGATCGTGAAGCTAAAAGTAAAACAAACTGCATTTAGTATAGCTAACAAAGAAATATTTACGGCTGCAATTCTATCATCGTTAGATAATGCCTTAGCTTCATCTTCGGCAGCTTTTTCTTCTTCCTGAATGTATGGTTTAATTAATTCATACCTTTCGTAAGGTGCTAAGAAAGCCATTTTTTAATTATCAACATGGCGTTGTTCTAAAAATATAAACGTAAGCAAAATATTTTGAGAAAAAAAAACAAACACACCTCTTCCTCTTCAGGGATACTAAGTGAATTAAAAACCGAATATCTGGATTTGGTATTTTCTACAGCCAAATTTTGATTGTGTTCATCATCTTCAGATGAATTACCCAATAAAGTAGGCAAATCGTCTCTGAAGTCGCAAGATTTTGATAGATCGTGGGGACAATGCAACGGACTGTCCATATTTAGTTTTGATAATTGAAACGTGCTACCTCTAGAGCGATTGTCTTCTTTTAAGATCGGCTAAAAGTTTAGTGACAATTTGAAAACATAAATGATAGGTGTTTACCTTTATGCTCGGTTGTTCTCTAGCTTTGAGTATTACACGATGTAACTCCAATAAATTCGCACGCACTAACGGTGGTATTGGGTTGCAACATGCTAATATGCCTTGCATTTCTCTTGGTAATTGTTCAGAGATTTGAAGAAGCATGTGATTTGGTAAGATATACCTGTAATTGTTATTACGCGTTCCTTAGTAAAAAAAAATCAAAAAAGACCAATGCAGTTTAATAAAATTAGCATTAATTCAACTCAAAACAAAACTTTCGGCCAATCCGCTGCAGCTTTAACAGGTAAATCCGAAGAAATTTCAAAGAATAGTCAACATCAGAGTAAGCAACATACAAAGAAGAGAAAACAAACCAACACTCAAGTGTATCCCGCCCACAACAATAAAAAGTCAAACAAGCGTTTTGTGCAAAACTCCACATCGTTCCGAATGTGTAAAAGAATATCGAAAGTGTGCGGTAACAAACAATTTGCTAGAAAAATAAAATAAACAACCTATAGAAAGTGCGTTGAAATAAAATTTTAATAGATAAAGTTAAAAAAAGAACCTATAGCATAAATATAACTGTTTTAAGAAATACCCTTTAGACGGGTTCAGGTAGCTGGTTCGCGCGCTGGAATCCAAACTTAAAAGTGTTTTCGAGAAAAAATAGTTCAAATAAAAATTATAGACAATAAAATTTGCATCCACGACAACATGATTAGAAAATAACTTAACAGAAGAAACAAAGTGGTGGAGAAAAAGACCAAAATAGTAAGCTAGCTAAAAAGAAAAGTCAAGTAAGTAGAACTAGACAAAAAAAAGTATAAATTAGGGCTCAACTTTTTTTTCAACATGATGTATTTCTCACATATTATACAGGGTGATTCAGCTATCCCGTTCATTAGAAGTTTATGGACTTCCCGTTGAAATATTTGTTTAAAAATTTGGAATAGGGGATTGCTCAAAAGTTCTATTTAATTAAAATATTTCAACTCTTTCTAGTACTTCCGGTTACACCGGAAGTGGCTACCAACTTTCTTATTTTAAATGGAATGATATATATTTTTTGTATATTTGGATTCTACGCTAAAATCTGAGTTACTTTTATGTAGCACAACCTATATGAAAATCAATAGTTTTTGAGATATTCTAATTTTTTGAGAAAAATTGGTTTTGTAGTATTGTTTTCAAACGCTTGTCAATGATTGAAAAAGAAAGTTATAGTAACACAATTTGGGCTATATATTAGGAAGAATGTTAAGTTTTTAAATAATGTGTAATTTGACATCTCATTATTTACAAGGTGTTCAAAATGTTTGGCTAAATCTGACTAACTTCAACTGCCCAAAAATTAATTTAGTATGTCTTCATTCGAATATTCTTGGTGGATTTCCATATCGTGTATAATCTGTCACGTCGACGTTTACAAGTTTGATAAATAAGGAACATTGTTTTAATTTCCACAGGCCACTAACCAGAAATTATTTAATAAAATCGAGAAATATTGTGTGTCAAATGTAAATACATCGATAGCAGGAAAATGGTAACAGATAGGTATAGGGAACCCTTATAAAGATTGAAAGATCACTTAATTTTCCATCACATAGAGTAACAAGATACAGAGTGTTCCATTTAAAAAAATTGACTTTTGAGCAGTTGAAGTTAGTCAGATGTAGCCAAACATTTTGAACACGCTGTAAATAATTAGATGTCAAATTACACATCATTTAAAAACTTAACATTCTTCCTAAGTATAACCTAAATTGTGTTACTATAACTTTCTTTTTCAATCAGAAAACAATACTACAAAACCAATTTTTCTCAAAAAAATGAGAATATCTCAAAACTATTGATTTTTCATATAGGTTGTGCTACATAAAAGTAACTCAGATTTTAGCGTAGAATCCAAATATACAAAAAAAATATATCATTCCATTTAAAATAAGAAAGTTGGTAGCCACTTCCGGTGTAACCGGAAGTGCTAGACGAGCTGAAATATTTTAATTAAATAGAACTTTTTGAGCAATCTCCTATTCCAAATTTTTAAACAAATATTTCAACGGGAAGTCCATAAACTTCTAATGAACGGGTTAGCTGAATCACCCTGTATAGTGTCCCATTAGTATGTGTTGGCTCGATTACGGTTAAACGGTTCAAGATAGACAAAAACTGAGAATAGCATGTTGCCTTAGTTTTCTGAGCTGCATATTCTAAAAATATTTTTAAGACTACGGTGTGTTCCCAAAAAGTGTTGCTGAGCTTAACTTCATTTTTTCAAATAGCAACCCTCAATTTTTATTATATTTTTGGAAATATGTAGTCTTTTGATACCAATCAAGTTTTTTCTCTCTTTTGCACTTTCAGAGATATTCGCATGTTTCCTTGTAAAATAGGATTTTTAAGGGGTAGTTTGACTTGATGTCACTGAATACCCCAAAAAGGTATGAAAGCCATATTCTGCATTCTGATAGAGTAACTACGTGAGTTTATTCTTCTTCTTTTTGAAAGTGAATAAATTATTCATTTTGTTTACTAAGCATGCCATGGAAAACAATTGCAGCTTAGAGATTTCTCGGTAAAACGTCAAATTACTGCAATTGGACTTGTAATCTCATTGTTATATTGTTAAAGTGCAGCTGCGATTCGAAGAAACCGGAAGTGTTGTACATCAAGAGCACCGACAAAGACGACCTGCGTCCGAAGGAGAACACGAAGATGATGTTATGTAATATGTGGTCGTAAACCCGCATACAAGTTGCCGGGCCATAAGTCAGCAAGTAGGACTCCCCAAACAAGTGTGTCCAGAATAATTCGTAAAAATAAATTTCACCCTTATCATGTGCAGTTTATACATGGTCTTAATGAGAATAACTACATCGCAAGACAAGAGTTTTGCTTATGGGCCCGTGATATGGCACAACAGGAAAACAATTTTTTTCATTTTGTATTGTTCAGAGATGAGGCTACCTTCAGGCAAGATGGAAAAGTAAACATTCATAATTTTCATTATTATGATGACAAAAATCATCACTACTTCATAAGACAACTTGACCATCAACACAGATGGTCTCTAAACGTTTGGAGTGGTGTACTTGGCCGTAAAATACGGTATTTGAATTTTCTGCAAAATGACTTCCAAGTCTACCTCTCGATACAGTTAGAAGGATGTGGTTTCAACATGATGGTGCGCCACCACATAATAGTCGCTGGTACAAGACATTTAAATGCAGAATTTGAAGGAAGATGGATTGACCGTGGAGGTCCGGTTACTTGGCCTGTTAGGTCACCGGATCTTATAAAGCCAGATTTTTTCCTTTAGGGGTTTTGTTAAAAACAGAGTGTATCAAACGGAGATAGCCACACGCGCGATATGCAGCGAAAAATAATTGATGCTTTCCGCAGCATTGACCAGGTAACACTAGAAGATGTAAATCACTCGTTTCTCAGACGAATTGAAAAGTGCTTAATCCAAGAAGGACGTTGTTTTGAAAATGTATTAAATTATAATGCTGCATGTGCCGTTTGATAAAATAAAGTTTCATTTCACTTGTCTTCCGTTTCTACGAATCGAAGCTGCACTTAATGGAAATCTTGGGATTTAGAATGTCTTCTGTCTTGATATTTTTGGGCATACATTCTCGACGCTAGTGTTGCATTTCGTTCCCTTTTTCCCAAGGCGTAAATCATATCTATCAATTCATGTCTGGTAAAATTCATTTTCATTTACTACTAATTACAGCAATAATGAGATTACACGTCAAATTGCAGTAATTTGACGTTTCACCGAGAAATCTTTAAGCTTATTTTATCCTATTTTACAAGGAAGGATGCGAATATCTCCGAAAGTGCAAAACACAGATATAGCTTGATTGGGGTATCAAGACTACAAATTTCCTAAGAAATCCAAAAATATAATAAAATTGAGGATTGCTATTTGAAAAATTGAAGTTGACCTCAGCAACACTTTTTGGGAACACCCTGTAGTCTTAAAGCTATTATTAGATTATGCAGCTTAGAAAATTAAGGCAACATGCTAGTTTCAGTTTTCGTCTATTTTCAACCGTTTAGTCGTAATCGAGTAAACTCATACTAATGGAACACCCTGTATATCAATCTTCCTGTGTATAGCGATATAAATCTTTTGTTTAGGAAAAGAATGGTTCAAAAGTTATAAATTTCCCCATGTTAAGTCTATTGGAATTTTTCTTTCTCGCTTTTCGGATTTTCAGGTTACGGTAAGTACTTTTAAGAGTTTGTTTTGCGATTCCTTTATTTTTAAGGCAGAGTACGTCCAGTGGATTAGATTGGGTTATATTAACATAAGATAATTTATCTCGGATTAGGTTAGGTTCGGTTAGGATTTGTTAGGTTATGTTGGTTAGCTTATTTTATTTTTGATTAAGCTAGTCCAAAAATAACAATGAATCTATTTAAAAAATTCCAATTCCATACGGAAACCCTCATCGGGCGTGTCTCTAGGTAGCGGATAGGAGAATGCTCTGAGGAGGTGGCAAAGAAAACGTTTGAGCATCTTTAGGGTAGCAGAGTCAACCCTATGCGGACCAACAGAATAGCACTTCAGAAGCTGGTACCTATTCAGTGCGTGAATTGACACTTCCAAAAATAATCATGGCTGAGTTTTGATCGTGCTTTTAAGAAAACCACAAGTACGATATGAATGTATTAGGCAAAAAAGAGAAATTTAGATGAATATGGAAATGTAGAGGTGGTCAAGCAGGCCTCTCCTGGGTCGATATTCGAAAACTGTGATGTGAGATGTCTGCAATGGAACCCCAGGTTAAGACATCAAGTAGGGCTAGTGGTGTGATAAAGGAAGGTTTCGAGAGCACTATGGAAAAACTTATTTTGGAAAGTAAAACAAGAAGAGTTAGCAGTTAAAAAACGAAAAAGGAAAGAGGGCAGTGAAATAATAATGGCATTAGATATGAAAATTGTAGAGCTAAAAGACGGAAACAAAAGCGCTAGGGACAAAATTAGGGCAACTTAAAAGGAGTCTCTCTCTTAGTTACAGAAACAAGATCGTGGAAATGAAAAACCGACAACACAACGTGCAGGAGCGGAAAACGTATAGCGAAAAAAACATTAAACGAGTGAAAAAACATAAAGAGTGACAGGAAAGAAAAACCGTTGGACGAAGTAATGGAAACATCGAAACAGAAATAACAGAATGTGAACCAAACAAAGAGGAAAAGTGAAAACGAAAAAAATAAAACGAAAGAATCGGAATAACACACAAAAGGCGCAAACCGGAGAGAAAAACTGTTACAAAATAGTTATTGACAAACCAAGTGCGAGAAGAAGATTTTCCTGCATGAACGTTTTAATAGAGCGAATGCTAGAATAATCTTCCCGCAAATGGTTTGTACAATGTTTTTTGTAACGAGCAATAAACCTTTAATTAACCTCAACCAAATACGACGCTCCATATCTACAAGGAATGCATCATCCTACAGAACCGCCTCAGGCGAAGACGTACGCGTTATTGTAGGAGTCATATCAATCGATATCCTGGTCCAAATAAGGGCCAAGGTCAGAAGCCATGAAGAAAGACCAGACGAGTGGCAGACACGCTGGAACGACAGAGTGTCGTGCACTAAATCGAATTCCCGACATAATGGCATAGTTATACAAGAAACATAGCTAAGTTAACTTCCACCTAACACAATTTCTTACTGGTCATGGGAAGGTGGG
This sequence comes from Abscondita cerata, assembly GCA_030710515.1. NCBI lineage: Eukaryota > Metazoa > Arthropoda > Insecta > Coleoptera > Lampyridae > Abscondita > Abscondita cerata. The sequence goes on from JALBCR010000633.1 coordinate 28,849, forward strand.
AACTTTGTTACAAAAAATAAGCAAACGGGAAAACCCTAACTGTTACGATTGCGGACTATGAGATGACGAGAAACACTTAATTTTCGTATGCCAGAGATGCTATGGAGAACGGAGTTCCTTGAACTCTACCCCCCGGACAAATATCCAAATATCCATCTAGTACGACTGATGGTCTAGTGAGAGACAAACTTGTAGCAACGAGAATTGTGGAAGGGGACAAAATCTACCTGTATTCTGCATTTACTCCTCTTTTCAGCCACAGTAATTCAAATTCCTCAAAAGAATGTATTGAGCAATTAAAACCACCAGAGACACCTAATAACTCTTTTTGTGACGCCTTTCAGAAGGAGGAAATAGTGGCTGTTGCCGAAGAAAATGGCTCTTTCAAAAAGAGCAGTAGCCGATTGGGTCGTCATAGTGAGAGAAGATGCCGACCTGCTTGTTCTTCTCAATGATTCAAGCGCTCAAGAAACTAACGTCTACCTTCAGAAGCGGACAAAGGGTGAAACTGGTTTCTGACACTACTCTACCATCTCGTACACCCACCAGGTCTCCCAGGGATCACCAAGGACAGTACTACTCGCCCACGCGTTTACGGGTGCCATACCACCTCATCATAGTTTGGATAAGGAAAGACCAAAACACCACACTCCTAAGCAAGAGTGAATCACTTGCTGAGCAAGTGGAGGTCTTCCTTCACACAATATAGCAACATATTTTATTAGATAAGATAAATCAGAACAAATGTGGTAATCTAAATGTTTAAAGCGTATTTTTTTTTATTAATAAAATTATTATCGATGTTATTATGAATACAATTTGTATAAAATGAGTTTTTCCACTACTAGCTGTGAAGTGGACAATTATTGCGTCTCCTAGCCAACTGAGAAGTTGAATTTCTCTATTAGTGGTTAATAATTTTTTCTATTGTTGACCTTGGTTAATAATGGACAAATTCAAATTTTTGAGAATCTAAGAATAGTTGTTTAACAAAAACGAGTGAAACATAATTTTGTATATCCAGGAGATTATCTTTAACGTATTTGCTGCTTAAAATTACCTAACACGATAAAATTATTTGAATAAAAAATGCCATTAGTTTAAAATTCGCGCCCCATCCCATAACCGCAAATACATAACCTGAATTTATTTATTTATTAAATATGATGGTAGAATCAGTTTTTTCAGGTTTCCCAAAGGAGATTTAACCAGGCGAGTTAAGTTACATGAAGAATTTTAAGTAAATTACAAACATTTTGTTGTAGGTGTTTTGAATGGTTAACAGAATCTGGAAGGTCCGATCTGTTGCATAAAAATGTCGACTCTAAAAACTTAACGAGTATGTGGCGAACACTTGCCATTCCTAAATGAATTACAAGTGTCAATTTCTGAAACCCAATATTCAAATGATGCAAGGTATATTGGCGAAGCAATAAATGCCCGTTAACATCTCTAGCTATACCAAAACTACTCAAGCTTGCAGCTCAAATACTCTTAGGTAAAGAAAATTACGGAGGAACATTCTTAAATTGCAACGTGAAAAGAAAGCACTTCAATTGAAGTTAACATCTCCCAACGATTACTTCCCGAAAGCAGAGCACAAATTGTGACAGCCGAAGTGGACTTAAAAATAAACCACTAAGAAGCAGGAGATATACAGAGGAATACAAACAATTTTCACTAAAATTATATTTTACGAGCCCCAAAATGTTAATTTTAAAGTAGGTTTTAAATTTTTGCCAGCTCAAACTGCTACGTGATCATGGTTAGAGTTATATATAAAAATTTAAACAACCCTTGTGCTACATCTTTACAAATACGATATGTAAAGGTGACAAATTGAAGTCGATAGTATTAGACTGCATAGAAAAGCTACAACTACAATGCGGTGCCAATGTTAGGCAGTAGTAAAATTTTCGAAACCTAATTAAAAGAATAGATGTATCACCGGAAAAACCATACCTTCTCGTAAACGATAAGAAAATCTATTATTTCTTCGATGTCTCCTATTTATTGAAGTCGGTGCAAAATAACTTGATTAAATACGATATAATCTTTAATAACAAAAAGCATCTTGGAAAGACATTAAAAATTTCTACATGTCAGACAAATCTAAACCGCTGCGATTGGCTCCTAAATCAACTAATTTACATATTACTCCGAATAATTTTCAGAAAATGAAGGTGAAATATGCCACACAAGTGTTTAGTGAATCAGTTGCAGTTGGTTTATCAACGTATGTAGCTTTTAATGCTTTTTGATTTATTTGCATTCCTGTGCTACTTGATTTTTACAAGAAAAATGTTTATTTTTTATTTTTGGCTTAAATTTGGCTAGTAGTGGAAAAAATAGTATATACACCATGGTTGTGAAGTCCATTATTGCCTACGCAACTGGTGCTAAGGCAATAATGACAGACTTCACAACCTTGGTGTATAATATACTATTAATCTATTTTTAAAATGTTAAATTCAATTAAATTTTTTTGCTATAATATCAATAAAATTAATTTAAAAAATACTGCAATCGGAATCAAACTCTGGTTATGGAGCACAAAATATTACTAGGCGACAAACTAACGACTTCGTCCACGAAGGTCGTTTATTAAATAAGAGGTCGAAATATACCGTTATTCCACTTTTAGAGGTGGAAATGTTAATAAAAATGCGTATTTTTGGTATGAAATTAATATAGGTATGAATGTATGTAGTACATACATACATTATGTATTATGTACGTAGAAAAAAAACAATACAATACGGTAAAGTTTACGACTTAAATTAATCTGTTATGTTTGTTTGTACTGAAACCTGTTTCTCGATAGAATAAATTTGATCAAAAACGTCTCAAAACCTGTCCCTAACTGATTAATTTGTCTCACTTATAAAGGGAATCGAGCTACAGAGTCCCAATTATAGAGGTAAACATCGAGAAAATCCTAGAATTCAAATCTCATTTAACTAGGTTCGAAAAGTCCTATTACCAGAGGTAATTCAATCAAAAAAGTACTGGACCTCATTGCAACTCTCAATAATAGAGGTTTCTCACTTATCCAGGTACTACTAAACCAGGTTTCACGTAAATAAAAATTTATAAAAAATAACCTAAACTTAGAATACTCATTATTATCCCATAAATTTGTTCTATTTTATCAATTCAACTTGATATGTTGTTATATTGTGTTCGAATTGTGTCAGAAAAAAGATATACGTTAACTTTTAATTTAACATAGTAAATGCCTATGTCAACTTTTCAGTGAGACACACTATATACTTTTGCACTACTGTAAAGATTTCTTTAATGGCAGTTCAACAATACCCATTTGTCAGTGTTTTTGTTACTATAGAAACGATAAATACATTTCTATGTACGAGTAGATGATTTATGAAATGCTTCAAGCAGCATGCACAAGAAACTTACTTAGACGATTTGAATACTGCATTAATGAAGGTGAAAATTTTCTTGATATACATAGCGATGTAAACTAAAATTGTCTTTAAAAAATCATGAAATCTCGACCACAACGAAGCGAGTAAAACACGTTCCAAAATTTTTATACCCATAAGCGCCAATGTTTGTCAATAATCCATTATTTTTTAAAATACACAGATAGAATAGAATCGCACAGATAAAAAACTGAAATTTCTGTCACATCTAGGTTTTATTTAAAGGTTTCTGTTAATGTTAAAAAGTCGAAAATTTTGAATTAAGGTATTCTGTACTGAACGATCCTTTGACGAACTAGCACACATTGATCCTTAACCTAAATGTAATAATTTCTGAAAAGTACAGATTTTCCCCACAAGTTGTATTTTTTTGGAAGTTAATGAGAGAAGAGAACTCTGTTAACATATAAACTGGCCAAAACATCATATGTATAAACATGTAACAAACGTATATCAAACGTAACATAATCATTTCAACGGGTATATCTCGGTAATATTTTAGCAAATTTTTTGATAATGGTGTTAGTGTAGTTTGTTTCGATATTACAGGTAAATACATATAATTCTGATCCCGAACCATTTGACTTCATTTTTACGTACATGTTAAAACCAACATTTCTAAAATGTCAGTTAAAGTTTAATAGTGAACTTAACGAAAAATATTCTAATAACAGAAAGATTAAAAGTTTACCTGCATATAGTTTCAAAAACTTAATTCTCCCTTTAAGTAACCCAGCATTGGCAGAGTAAATTGAAAAATATAAGTTATCATTACATTACTATTTTCCTCGACTAATGTTTATACTCGCTCCCTGACCACTTCAAAAATTTCTTAACTTTTCCTGGTTTTCGAGAATACAATTGTTTATTTAATAATAATTTAATTAAACACATTTTCCGCTTAGCAAATCTAGTGCTCATTTTGTTCGTTACTTTTATGATCAAATTAATAAAAAGACTCATACAAAGAAAGAAAATTTCATTTAAATTAGATAAACAATGATAAATCATGATAAGAAAAACAATAATAATCTTACCCCGTACTTTCATCCTCTGCTCTACCAAGACCATCTCTCCATTTATAAAGCTCTTTTAAAGCGTACAGCTGTCTGTTATCAAATAACCTTTTGCTTTTTTGATAAAATTCCATGTAACTGTCTTCCGTCAACAAAGGTTTGACGTACCGCTGCAAGCAAAATTTTAAAACTACTAGTTCGAAGCGAAAATCAATTACCTTTTTACAAATTTCTGTGCTCTGATGTATAACCGTCTTTAATATGTTATCGCTTCCGTTTCCTTTTTTGAGCAATTCGTTTCTTAATTTGTGATAGATATGTATTAAATAATGCGTATCCATTCTAGCGTAAGTTTTTAATTCGACGGGTAATGGTCGAATTCTCCAATCGGCCAGTTGAAAATGTTTGTTTGGTTCAACATTGCAAAAATGTTTCAATAAGTAAGCCAAAGAAAGTGCTGGATAGGACAATTGTTTAGCAGCTTGGTGTGTATCGAACATATTCACAACGTATATTGATAAATCACGTTGTAACCATTGAACATCGTGATCGGCACCATGAAAAATCTAAAACATATGGAAACCTTTTATTAAAAAAAATCAATCAAATTCTTAAACTTACCTTAACGATAGAAGGTTTGGTAAACACCTCGTTTAATATCCACAATTTATCGCGTAAAGTAAACGTATCGATCAAATAATCTGCATTATGAGTCGAAATCTGCATTAAACAAGTAATTCCCATAAAAGTCCTATAAGAGTGGTGCTCCAAATCTACTGCAAACTCGGTGCATTTTCGTAATTCGTCCAACAAATTATCCAACTCTTCCGCTGTTGATATTTCAATTAGAGGAGTGTCCTCTAACTCCTTGACAACAACTGGAGTTACTTTTCCTAATTGTCTCGTGGGTGGTTTAAAGTATTCCAATTCGATTTCGTAAGGGTGAGAGTACCTATAAAGTATCAACGATTATCATTTCAAGATGCGTTACACACTTACATTTCGCCAAATTCAGATTCCTCCATGAATATCGCTAACGGTTTGATTGAGTTCGGTTTGTCCGTGATGCGTGGAATCCACGGGTTGTTACTGTTGTCGATTTTGTCTTTGAAGTACGTTTGTGGTCGAATGATGTTTTTAGCGGTTAATAATCTTATTGAATTCGAGGAGTTATTCTGAAATTAAGTATCAAATTTAAGAAATTTAACCAAGTTTGTGATACGCAAACGCAAAAATTGTGAAGAAGAATATTGTTGAAAAAGTGCTTGTTTTAATTCGATTAAGATGGGTAATAAACTTGTTATGTATAATAAGTATTAACAATATGTCCATACCGTAGAAAGAAATGTCGAAGAACTATCGGAAACAGAAGGACCGACAAACAATGAAAACGCGGTGTAAAAAGATAAACAAAAAAAGTTCAAAATAATTCATTCTGTGATAAGAGGTGTTCTGTGCCTTAATAATTACAGCATGGTCTTTTGTTAATCAACAAATCACAGTCCCAGTGTCATGCGACCCGTGACAAAGCCCTCTAATACCAATCAACATCAGAGATTAAAAGCGGCTTCCACGTGTATTCGAGCGCTGTACGTGAATGACCTTTATTTCTCAATTTCTCGTGAGTACAACATGAGAAAAAAGAAATAACATTTATCCCGCGAGATAACACCGCAAAGCAATTACTAGAAAATGTGAGGCCCCCCTCTTGACTCATCGTAGCCAAAACTACGTGTGAGCAAACCTCACAAACACACAAAGGAATGAGCGAGTTAAGTACGAAAGAAAGAAGAGAAGAGCACTTCCCCGGAAGGAAAAGACAAAACCGGCAACTGGCTAAATAGCGGCTTACGCTTCTACGAGGAGAAATCACCTGAGGACGCTAACAACGCCGTGCCGGCACTGAGAAACGTGCTACTCGGGGAGTAGTGTACCATCCTAAAAGATCTAGCCAAGGCAAAGCATCGCACCATACATACTCCTTAAACGCCAACAAGAGGGTGAACAAAGAAGGCAGGCTAAACCTCCTGCAACAAATACCAAATATGCGAAAACGCTCAAAAATGTCAACTGCTAGATGAATCTTACTAAGATATGACTTTCACTACAGGACAATTATTTGCGTTGAGCGTGATTAAATCTAATGTTCGCAAGCATACACTTCAAACCAAAACAACAACGCAGCCTGAAATAGAAGGTTCCCAACCTGAGTGGGAAAGAGTGAGCCTTGTGGTAAAAGTGGAATACGACATCCCTAAACCGCAAAACATCACCTTCTTTAAGTTCAGGGTTGTAAGAAGGAATTGTGGGTTCGAATCCTTAAATACCATTTTAACGTCAACAAAAATTTATATTTTGTTAAAAAAATTAGTATTACCATTGAAAGGTTGTATCCAACGTTACGATTTGCGATTGTTGTTTTTCGAGGGTATATAAACGCGAGCACGGTCGTAAAAGATAATAGTTGGTGGCCGGGTCCACGGAGCGAACGTTTCTCTGGCTCCGCGATACAACCTAAAGGGAAAGCGTGTTAGCACATTTTCATTCGCGATTAAATAGCTGGAGCAACCGTCTTTAGCAAATTGAAATACAACTACTGTAAAATTAATTCAATTAACTCTATATTCGTTAATAAACTTAGTTAATTATTTTTTCGGTGATTATAAAAATAGCCGTAGTTAATTCAAAGCGTGAAGCCTCCGTGTATCGAATACAATCATAGCTAATAAATAAATAAATAATTGCGATTTAGTCTGTAATCGTTTTATTTCGACAAAAACTAGTTTTAGAAAAACGCCAATCCATTCGCAACGTTTAAATTCCAAAATATTGACTTTACCATTCAAAATGCAACTTTATGTTGTTTAAATGAGGTGCGATTTCTAATCCGAATTGTGACTGTGGAAACTAACCAGAGACCGTTGTACATGTTGTGGAGAATTTCAATTACCAAAATTTAAAGGACGGTTTGTAAACGTTCGTGATTTAACGAACGAAGCTGTATTATGGCTTACTAAATTGACGGGCATCTGAAGTTAAGCAATATTTTGTATTATCTGTTCTGTTTATCTGTTTTTCCATTATTTTGTTTGATATTTCTTTAACCTACTATTATTTTTCGTCATTGTCGCGACTAGAACTTGGACCGGTCCATTATATGTTGTCACGCAATGGCTGTGCTGTTGTATTTTATGTTTTTGTTTACCTTCTATAATGTTTGCACACTTGATCAATATTATTACATATAAATACTAGGGTGGGTAAGGGTTGGTAAGTTTAGGTTTTAGTGGTTTTCCTAAGCCTTGAAGCAAATGCTTTGCCGGGACGAACCAATCCACAATTGCACACGGTTTCATCACCACGCTATACAGGTTTATACTGATCTTCTGGGGCACCATACATAACACTTGCATCACAATACAATAATGAAAATGTACCATACGAATAAACAAACCTGTTTTTCTTTATTCGCTGAAGTTGAAAAGGATTCAGCGGCCACAATAATAAAACATGAATATTAAGTTTTATTTAAGCGTGGAATTAAAAATTTAATTAAAATCTTGAGATACAAGTAATTAAACAGTATAGCTCTTCAACTTATAATTTTTACCGTTGTGAAAAAATAACACTATTGTAAGAAACCGCCCTTACGAATTCACAATCACTTGCGTAAAAAGAAGAGAACGTGATAAGTATACAAGGTGTTTCAATCTCGGAAACTACTGGGTATAGAAATTGAGGAAAAAAAATTTATGACTAAAGCGGCCATAAGAGAGTCCTGGAAATTAGTTCCGGATCACCATAAGAGCGCTCAATTAATAGTGGTAGCCATAAAATTCAAGATTTTTCCGAAAAATCTTACATTAAGGTATATAATAAAAAACATCATTGGAAAGTACGAAACATTTCACAAAATTATATAGAGTTTACAGTTACACAAACTCGTAAAGTTTTTAAGAAAAACAAAAAACTTTTACAAATGTGTGGTTGGTCTCGTTTTATAAACAATGTCATTTATTCGGCAAGTTTTATTCACAAGTAAAAATCTAACGTAGTTAAATCCGGAGATCTAGGTAGCCACGGAAACAAACTACTCCTTCGAATCCAGCGATTCGTGAATTAACATTTAAAAAATCATGGACCCTTTGCGGAAAATATGATGGGCATCCGTCATATGTATGCAAGAACGTTTATGTTGTTGTCTTCATTCCTTATCGGACGTCTTCTAAACGCAACTAGAATTGATCGTAAACTTCTCGTTTGCCTCAAACGTACTGCTAGTCGTCGAAATACTCTTCGACTATATTGCCTTCGTTCGGGATATCTCGCACCATATTCACGTGCTGCAATAGGAGCACCTTCGAAACACTGAAAATATATGGCGAGCATGTCGGACGCCTCGGCATTAGTCTAAGCCATTTTGGAAGATGTAGCACCAATTTTGAAAATAGGCAAGTTACAAGAAATTCAAAAGAATCAAGCGCGGATTTTTGTCAACGTTAAAACTAAAGCCGTTGACAGCTATTCCAATTTATCAATCTCCATGGAAACCTTCCAATTTTGTTTCAGGGCAGTATTAGAAGTGTTTAATTCTAAAGTACTTTTGTGCCGCTGAAATGAGTAAATAACCCACACATCCAATAAATTAAAGAAAAAATTTCACGGAATGCTTGACCACAGAACCAGGAAAACAATCATTATTAATAATTAAAGTGTTAAAAAGTATTATTTTGGACGTAACTCTGAAATGAACGAAGATATTGAACTGAAGTGTGATTTATCGTTACAAAATGAGAAAAACTGTTATTATTGCGAATTGCGCCCTCTAGCAACTTTATACGAAACTATCAGGTACCAATGAATATGGTATGTATTTGAAAACACATTACTCTTTCAAACAAGCCTGAGTTTGCTAAAATCGGTTACAGCGAATTAAATAATTTGATATTTAGGAACTTCGCATACTCTTATTAAGGCAGCTACGCTAAAGAGGTGCAGATAGAACTTTTGTGAAATTTTTCATACTTTCCAATGATGGTTATTAATTTGATACCTTAATACAAGAATTTTCTGAGAAATTTTGAATTTTATGATTCCCACTATTAATTCCGCCTTCATGCGGTGAAATACGAAACTTAAAAATAATTTCCAGGATTTTCTTATGGCCACTTTAGTAATAACAATTTTTTTCCTGTATTTCTATACCCAGTAGTTTCCGAGATAAGACCACCCTTATTGAAACACCCTGTATACTAGCGCATCCCTTGCCTTTGTGTTGTACGTTAAGATTCAGACCATGCGTCCACATTCTTTGAATTCAGTGTGGGGTGAGCTGGTAGTCAAATATAACTAATAGATTAATATCTAAATTATACTGAGAATGGGATTTTTACGTCCGCTTTAAGATGCCGCGTCATTGATTTTATTTCACATTTACCGTTTATCAGGTGTCCAGAATAATTATAGTATTTATTAAATTTCTTTAAAATTTGCAATCCACTGCTGCAAATTTATCTCTAAAATGAAAAAACAATAAATTTAAAGAAGGGAGGAAGGGGGTAGGCACATTTAAGGGGAAACATTTTATGTTTCGGTTTATAAATTTTAAGTCTTCATCTTTTTGGGTATTCAAAAATACAGGGTGTCCAGAAACTGTCCTGACAAACGAAGACCGGAGATTCTTCAGATAATTTTAAGACAATTTAACCTAATTCACCTAGGAGCTAGAGCTCTTTGAAGATGGCGCCTGGTAAAGTAAAAAATTAAAAGATAAACTTCGCGAACTGACAACAATTTGACAATGAAAAACGTAGGTTTTACTTTTGTTGGCAGTTCAGAGCCAACTAGTGCAAAAGATATAAATATAACTTTAATGACAAAAAACAAAAATTTTCAAATCCATTTTTCTAGAAAACGGTGTATTTTAATGACTTAAAGCAAGAGTACCTTTTAGTACTAGAATACCTGAAAATTTAATAATCTAGTGTCACAAATGCTTAAAAGTTAAAGACAAAAAAGTTATGCGTTAAAATAACCGTTGACCTACCCAAAACTGACGCCTATGACCGGTACTAGAAATTCGCAATTGATGGAATCGATTCATCTCTGAAGGCTAAACAAGCATACCAGTTTTTGCTTTTCTAAGTAGAAGCGTTCTGGAGGTATTTAAAAAAAACTATTTACAACGCGCCATCTTCAAAGAGCTCTAGCTCCCTTAGGAAGCATTTTCGGACTAGGTGAATTGGATTAAATTGTCTTAAAATTATTTGAGGAATCTCTGGTGTTCGTTTGTCAGCAGTTTCTGGACACCCTGTATAAGATTTCGGCATTCAAAATTTATTTGATACAATTGGCCGTTTTAGAGATAATCGTTGTTATAGGAAGAAGGGTTATTGTGAAAATAAATCGATTTGAATTTTTTTTTATTTAATTATGAAACAACAATTAAGCAAATTTCTTTTTAAATTTCATTGAAAATAAAGAAATTGATGCCTTTATAACAAGTGCTGGAGATGTCCTCCGCCAGCTACAATACAACCCTCCATTCTTCTCCGCATATAAAATGACTGTAGCTTGAAGAGGGTGTATTTTAGGACACATGTTTATAGGAAAAAAAATACGACATAAAAATATGTACACTGAATTTTGAAACACCCAGTATAACGATAACGCCAAACTTTATTTACGACGAATGTTAATTACGTTTACAGTTATAGGGCGATCAATCCGCAATGCGCTGTCAAATTAATTGTTAACCATCACAAAAAATAAGGTTAGGGTTAAAAATTATAACGATAAAGAATAATAATTGACAGTTCTGTTTAATTATCGTTATTTATAACCACAGAATACGTTATTTTTGGCGTTGTTTTAAGTGACCTAAAATCTTTCTAATATTTTATAAATTGATAAATAATCCGTATATTCACGATAAAGGTTGTGACGTCATGCCAATGAGAGTGTTCTATCTATTTGAATAAATGCCGATACTATAACAAGCAATTAAATGTTCTTTAAAATGTATACATTTAATTTAAGACTATTTTGGACACTATCACAATATTTCAAGGTTTTTTTTGTAAACATGTGGTGTGGGTAGCTGTAGCAGTAAAGGGCGTAGCAGTTTCGCGCCAACACAATTTCCATAAGAAATGTATTGGGAATTCAAATTAAGCTTTCAGCGCCAATGCGGAGGTTTTATAAACCCTTGGATGAGATATAAATTTGTATACCTAGTGCTTACGTTAATGCTGTCTGTTGTTTCTCGTTATAATTTTATTTAATTGTTGTTATTTACGTGCTTTGTTTCTGTTTTCTTGATCAAAAAAATTATTATAATTGTAATTGAAACATGCTGGTCACATTATAATGTGTGGGGTTACTGAGCTTGAATTAAATCATCCAAATATTTATGCATTGTGCTTGCAAACAACATCATTGCAATCACCTCCACATCAGATTCAAGGAATTTTTAATATTAATAATAAAAAGTGTAGAGTACAAAACTTTCTGTGTTCATGCAAAGCTGGAAAAAGTGGTAAATGTAAACATATTTCTGGTGTTTTGCTGTTATGTACAAGGTGTGTATAAATAATTTGTTTTTGAAAATGCTATTCTAGGTATTTGCTTTTTTAGGACTTCAGTAGATAATTTAGAACGAATTTCCCAAACTGACCTGAAATGTTTATAGGTACAAAGAGAAGGAGAAGCAAAAGAAAAATATCAAGCACTTCCAATATCAGGAATGAAATGTTTCAAAGAAATTGTTAAACAAAAAACTATTGTTGACCAGGCCGTGTCGGATACGATACAGACAAATTTTATAGCAGCTTTGCCAACTTCTGCATTAGCATTACACAAGTGAGTATTAAAAAGTATTGAAAGGTGTTTATTATTTGATTGGATTTTTTGTAGACGTGGGAGAAGACCACTTCAAGTGTGCCAACAAACAATAAAAATTGACTTACATGTTATTAACATTTTAAATAATAATGCTTTTCTATATTTTCAGAAAATTTTCATATACAGCGTGTTCATTGGGCGGTAGCATACCGAAGTTGCATTTGGTAAAATAGAACATCCTGTATTTCATTGCATATTTGGATTATACTCTAAAAAGTAACACAATATTATTTTGTAATACTTTGCTTCGAAAATTACAGAGATCAAGTAGGCGTATGTCAGAAGTCAAAGTGTCAGTTTTGACACATTCTATTCTCATCTTTTCTGTTGAAAACTAAAAATGAATTATTTGAAATTATTTTCAAAATTTCAAAAATTTCTATTACGAGTATCTTTGACGTCAGACCCTAACAAGCAGAGTTATTATTATAGCCCATTGAAAAGGTTATTTGAACACGTCATAATATATAGGGGTCTGACAATCCCTTGTATATATCTTTTAGAGTGATCGTCTTACGGCATCACACTTTGGATCCGTAATTAGACGTCAAACTCACACTTCTTGTCATTCACTTATGAAGTCTATATTATAAAGAACCTCATTTTCTACGCCTGCCACAGAATATGGAAAAATGAAGGAAGCTGTGGCAATTTTTTTACTAGAGGAACAATTGAAGGTGAAGGTTAATCCAAGTGGTCTGTATATTGATACAGTCCACCAATTTCTGGATGCATCTCCAGATGGTAAGATAACACGATGAAGTAGAAATAGTACTATTGTATACTTTTTGACAGGTTTAGTAGGCTCTACGCATTTAGTGAAACTTAAATGTTTGTACAAATTAGCCCAACAGGATCTAAACTTAGATGAAGGAATAAAGAAATTTTCTATTTGTTTAGAGAATAAAAATGGCAAAATGCAAGGCACCATAACCACTACTACCAGGTATGAGTGATAATAGATGACTACTAATACTTATCTTTTATTACTTTTTATAACTTATCTTAGGTTCAAGGACAGTTGCATATAACTCGAAGAGAAGCTTGATATTTTGTTGTTTATATAAACGACAAACAAGAGTTTTAGTTTTAGTTAAGTCTTATACATATTGTATTCTTCCAGAAATTGTACGTGGAAATTTGAAACGAGGAGAAAAGTGCCTTGACCCTGACTACATATTGGATGCAAAAGCTGAGTACGACAAGAGAAAACTAAAAAGAAGTCAAACCCAAAATAGTTCTTGATGAAATTTATCATATTATCAGTTCATATTTTAATAATACAGAGGAAACAAAAAAGCGATAAACAAATGTTTGTACAACCGATATAGAAAGTAGACTGTGCTTGCATTTGACAACGCAAAGTTGACGTTTTCCGAAGACTGTCACTTTGCCGCATTAAAGTGACAAAATTACAAAAACGCTCGCCACCCGAATTTTTGGTTAAAATCAAATACCCAGCGACTATTGTAACAATAAAATATTTGCTAATTACAAGGAATAAACATAAAAAATTTGTCAGTTTACGATTTATGTTGATGTCGTTTGTGTAAAAACATTACTTAAATAACTGAACAAGAGATAGAAAGTGATGAGGCTGAGTTTTCCTGTACACCTCGCGAGATTGAAAGCGCAGCGGAGATGTGACCTTGCATTTACATCCTGAAAGGTCAAAAACCTAGTATGAAAAGCAATACTGTAATAATTATACTTTAATGTTAATATTGTAAATAATTAATTTGTGGTTTTAATAAATTCACCAATATCGGTACTGCTTTAAAATATAATGTCAAATTGTTAAAAAGATGTAAAAACCAGGTGAGTCCAAACTATCTCTTTTTAATTTTCAACATTTTTTTAAAAAATATTTTTACATCGTTATAGAGTATCATATTTTAAAGCAGCACCGATATTGGTGAATTTTTAAAACATAACTTGTCATCGATAATACAATACCTAAAAGAAGTGGTTCGTTATCAGTTACTATAATTACACCTAGACATTTCTGTCTTTGTTTATTAAAACAAACTGCAAGGAGATCATAACGAATTTCATAAAAAGCATCCATGTTCACTCACTTTTGATTTCACAAGTGCTGTCATCTGTAAGCAATACTGTAAACTCATGTGAGTGCGTTTCATGACTAAATAATCTGAGAATAATGGCGCTTTATTCAATTTTACATTGGGCTTGGGGTAAGAACTTCCGTCATGCACAGTTTAAAAACGGTATCGCAAAATCCATTCATATTACGTATGATGGTGCTGCACACTATGTTGTAGGAGTTCAGCTTTTTTTAAAAAGTTTACTTGTGTCTACGTGTCAAATAATACCTTCATACGTTTAGCAAATTATAGGTGAAATTTTATATTTTTTTCAACTATTTCTTTACATTTGCTTGTCAAATAAAATAGTACAAGTACTACAACAAACTTTCAACTACATCATTACCGAGTTTTATTTAAAACTATTGCGTTTTAAGCAAATTGTAATTGAGAAAGGTATACATGTTTTAGCATAGAAGAAAACCTTAAGTTGAAAAAATTGCAAAAACAAGACAATAAGGGATAAATTCAGTAATTCAGTTAGGAGTAACCTTGAAGTAACTGTTCCGAAAAAACCTCGAAGGGTATAATGATTGTAATTAGAGGATATAAACGCATTTTCGTGTTGTAATGGGAGGCATTTCATTTAAGTAGTGATGTCATCGCCATTTTTTCAACAGTAGGTACCTTTTTCATATTCTGTTTTGACGACGATGTCACTACTTCAAAAACAAATTCCGCAAGAGTATAAAGACTCGTTTCATAAAAAAAATTTTCGAAATAAAATTACACAATTTGATATGCTTTAATCGGCGTTTAGTTTACGTTTTTAAATATTTGTTAGATAGATATAAAAAACCTTATAACTCAAAAACGGTTCAAAATAGGTATAGGGAAGTATTAACAAAAATGTTTAGAATAACGTGAACATTTCTAAAATTGAAAAATATATAGGGTCTTTCATTAAAAATTACAAAGTTATGTGCAATTTCCGCTATAACCGGAAGAATGGTGACGGTAATATTTTCAATAAATAGCTCATTATTCAAAACCCCTTCATATCAATTTTCATGATTCAGATAACTTTAGTTCTCGAGATAATCTGCCACACCATATATAATCAGAATAAGAAGTTAAATGTTAAGATAGAATCGACATGGGAGTGAAGTACGGACTCTCAAAAAATTAAGAAGAAGATATACGAGAAAAGAAAATATTGATTGATTACGAAACTCTTGATAATAAAACACATATTTTGAATTAGTCAATCAAGTGATTTGAAGTTAAATTCAAAAATAAATAAATGTCAAAGATACTTCAAACAAATATGTAAAATGTAATAACTATAGTATAAAATTTTGTTATTAATGGGCAAAGCTGAGGTATTTCATTACAAAATTTTTAGTTTAGATACTCACATGGTTAACAATAGAAGAGCTAACGGAAAATTTGGCTTTGTTTAATTGATTCCAAGACCCATTCACTGGTAACTGAGCGCTAACTGCTTGAATTTCAATAGCATCGTGAGTAGCTTTTTTAATACCATTTAATTCGTCAATGCATACGGCAACCTTCTCCAAAATATTATCATTCGCTTCTATTAACATTTCCATCCTTTCATCCATATCTCTGTTACGAATGTTTACATTTTGACCCTGATTGTGTAGAACATTATTCATTAACCGTAAGATTTTATCACTTTCGCAGGTCAGTATTTTATTAAACGAATCGTAAGTCTTGTAAAAGTCCCATTCTCTTTGAGCTGGTAATGCGTTTGAAGCCTTGGTCGCTTCTAACACTACTTGAAATCCTTTCTAAAAATTCAAAATTGTATGATGCTTCATAGACCCATACTGTAATTACCTTAATGAAATTGTCAATTGTAGAAAATCCGGGAAGAATATTCTGATCATTTTGATGTTCTTCCATGTTAATTAATGTAACCTTACATTAAATTCTCTTTTGTTTTACAGTTCATAAAATCAAATAATAGTTTCTTTTATATCACCATGCTAGAACATAACCCTAGTTATGGAAATTGACATTTAGAAAACAAAATAGTGTCTGTGATAGTGTGATTATACAGAGTTGTAATAACATAGAAAGTAACTTGAAAAAGTATAGTAGATGTGAAATATTTATCACTGCAGTTACACCAAAATAATGATATTTTCTCTGGATATTTCGATCTTTTTAAGTATTTAACACTTTTATATCAATTTAACATTCATAGTAGATTAATTATTTGTATTTTTATCAAATAAATTGTTTTGTAGCAATTTGCGATTCATCCTATAACTATTTTAAGAACTTTATTCATAATATTTTTTTAGTTAAATCAATCGTTTGAATAAAGTGAAAGTGATTAAGGTACGAAATTTACTGAAAAGATGAAGAATAGAAAATTTTTTAAATTGAGATGGTAAGTAAACCCGTCGAGCGGAAAATTTATAAAAGAGAATTGGCAACGGCGCATCAATCACCTGTTGATTGGAAGTAAATATTGGCTATTTTTTTATTTAGTAATTATTCTCAAATCAAAAAATTACAAAATTTGTGATTAATTTTTAAAAACATCGAATATGCAATTTTCTGAAACACTTCGTGACCAATAATTTTAAAGAATGAAACCAGAGTACACAGAAATGGTTGCAGCAGTTGCGATAGCAGTCCTATCTGTGATTTTCATCACAGCCTTTCTTGTGCTTGTCGTAATATGCAAACGACAAAAAATGTATCTCAAATCTCGACTTTGTGATAGCGAAACTTTTATAAGGTATATGGTCAACTAAGAAATATAGCGGCTCTTGACAATATGTTTTTAGTCGTCCCGAAGTTATGTTAATAGAATCTGAGAATTATGAATCTGAATTAGGATATGTTACGCTTAATCCGAATTTGGAAAAAATACTTTCAGACGAACAATGGATAGATGATGCTACAGGATTAGTACCTCATTGCTTGGCTGTTTTAAAAATTTGTCGTTTCCTTACTGAACGACTTACGGCATTGGCCATTGCACCTATGAGGACTAGTAATGAGGGTCTCACACAAATTGTTGATGTAAGTACCTATATGTGCTCTTTTGCGTAATTGACAAATTAGTCAGTTTGAGTTGCCACGAACTACTACGTTGGGTTCCGACCACAGCTTGCTGACATATAAAATCAATGCAACCACAAAAATGTGTTTGCTCAATCACAATTTGTGGTGTGTCTAACTTGTAGTACAAAAATGTAGCTCATGTTCGGCAGTGCTTAATGACACCCAGAGTTTCTTAATTCATCTGTATGCACCTATGGTATTAATTTAGTTACATTACAGAGTGCACGGAAAATATCAGGTCGTGTCGATGATATGGTAAGAAGCATGTATCCACCTTTAGACCCTCGACTTTTAGAAGCTAGAGCAGCTGCATTGACATTATCAGTGACACAATTAGCGATAATTGCTAGGTACGAATGTGGTAAAAAAGATAAATTCCTAGCGTGGATTCAAACTTCTTTAAGCGAAATGGATCGACACCTAAGGGTACTACAATCTCAATATTTAATAATTCAATAAACATTTTTTACTTTCTTCAGGTACTTCGAGCGGCTGCAATTTCACAAGAATCTCTGACTAAAATACAAGCTATGACTCCAAAAAATTTTAATTTGGGGAATTTTGATAGTTATTAAATAAATTCTTAAGTTTTTCTTATTCAAACAACATAATTTTAGGATTAAGAAATAGTACGTGTAAGGTGGCAGCTATTGGGAAAAATTTAATGCAATCAAGCTGAAAACTTAATCATTTGTGATACACAATTTTTATATTATGTAGGATAGATGAGTATCTTAAAAGTAAAATTTGTTTTTTAACAATATGATTGTAATACTCCTTAAATATATATATTATTAACTTTAATATTTTTATTTTGAAAATGATATCCCTATCAATAATGAAAATTACTGATAATAAATTTCCTTAAAGGGATTGAAGGGCTTAAAATAATCCTACCTTTTAAACTACGATCTGGTATCACAAAAAAATGTATGTAATTTTGTCAATTATACTGCATTTCAAAAGAAATTGAGTTTGTTTCTTCAACACTTCCACAGTTTTAGCACAGTATACATGTTTTAGCACTATTGAGTATTGATAGAAAATTGCATTTTTTATTATAGATAAGATAAATGTTCGAAAACAAAATATCAAATCACGTGATCTTCATCTAATTTTTATTAAATAATAAAACGTGTCTTCTATCATTTATTGAGGCACTAGACTGCAATTATCGAATAATACAAAACACACTATCTCTTATTTATGTTGAAATTTAAAAAAATGTCCTATAGTCCCAACAACTAACGTACAACATCCACACAAAAATAATTTAAATTTTTTATAATTTCGATATAGTGCAACTAACAAAATATAGAATATTAGTTATTATCAAAAATTTACAACAGATTAGATTAAGAAAACTTGGTAAATAAATATTATATATCTTGTAATTAAAATACTTGAAAAAATAAAAGAACTGAACTAAAATAATAAAATATGTTACATTATATCAAACTAGCACCCTGTAATATTGTTTATTAAATAGATTGATATGGTTCAGTATTTAAAAACAAATGGGGCACCTTTTGAATAATAAACAAAATTTTCCTAATAAAATCAGAATTAAATGAAACCTAACTTTTATTTCTTCTGGGAGCGGCATTTTTCAGCACTTTATCGATTTTATTTTCAAGTGATTTTTATAATTTAGAATGTCGCCTTTCCATTTTGTAACAGTTCCTTTTTCGCAAACCCAAATTTCTTCAGCAACCTATTATTTAAAGTGTTAATTGTCCAAGTTTTTTTAAACTTTTCGACTATACTTACTTGACTAATTAATCTAAAGTCGTGGCTTACTAATACCATCCCTCCTTCAAAATCGTTAATTGCATCGGCTAGTGCATCAATAGTTTCCATATCCAAGTGATTGGTAGGTTCGTCGAGTAAAAGTAGGTGAGGAGTTTGCCATGCTAACCATGCAAATACCACTCTGCATCTTTGCCCATCTGATAGCTGTCTTATGGGACACACCTGAAATTTGACAAAATAGAATAGATTTTCAGCTATGCGTTTTGTTAACCATTGCATGTTCAATCACAAAAAAACTGACTATGCAATAGTAGTAGAGGCAAAATGGGCAATCAAACCCAAAAAAATCTTGAAAAACTTTGATGAAACACAATAGAAATAAAAAAGGCTTTTTTCTACGATCGTGCAAAAAGTATGTAAATTTTAGAATCACGCAGGCGTGGTGGAAACATTTGACGTAAAAAAGAAAACACCTGATTACATTTGCTACTTAAAGAACATGGTCGTAAAAACAGAAACTATTTCCATAAAAGCATTGCTTCTTATGGGAAATACAAAAACGTAGAGATACACCATTAAAGTATATACAACAAAGTGTGGGTGTCATTGCAATTCACAAAAAAAGGGAGATATAAATGAAAATAATAATTATAGAGGAGTAACAATTCTAAATATAAGTATAAAAAATAATATAGGAAAAAAATAATAGAAAAAGAAAGACAAGGGAAGAAGAATAAAGTGGATTCAGACGAGAAAGAAGCGCACATGATCACATACTTACAAGAAAACAGATCACAGAAAAGCACGAAAAAGGATGATATATTCGACATTCTAGAGAAAGCGTTTGACGCGGTGACCAGGGACAGTGTGGAGGTTGCTAAAGGAAAACAAATAAAAACGAAACTTATAAAGATGACACAAATAATCTACAAGAATGACCAAAACGCAGTTGTGACAGGGAATTAATATAAAATATCAAAAAAATCAAAACAAATATGGGATTAAAACAAGGGGGAAGTACAATATTTAGGAGAAGTATTAGACGAGAAAGGGACCCAGGAAGCAAATATCAACAATTGAATAAAGAAGGTATCTGAATTATTCTATGCACTAAAAATAAATTTATGAGTAAAAGAGAACTTTCAAGTGAAACGAAAATAAAAGTGTTTAAATCGATATATAGACCAATATTAACGTACTGCAGCGAGTCGTCGGTACTGACAGATCAACAAAAAAACAAGCTACAAGCAGTTCAAAGAGGTCCTAAGAAAAATAAAACGTATTACAAGAAGAGATAGACTACCAAACACAGACATAAGAAAGGAACTGGAAGTTGAAAGTACACTAAAATTTATAGAGAAGAAGCAACTGTCGTGGTGTGGTCATCTAGTAAAAATAACAAAAATCACCAGTAAAGCAGATTTGTAAATTTAAATGTAGAATAACAATAATATATATGTAATATTTATAACAACAGTAATATGAAATATGTGTGACCCACTTGAAAGCGGAACACCCTAAAAATTTATATTTATTGTCCGATTTTGACAAACTTTTTTTAAATTCTAAAGCGTTTAGGATAAATTATCACATACAGTGTGTCCAAGATAAGGATGAACAGCATGGGGATCTCGGAAACCGTGAGAGATACAGAGTCGGTTAAATTTGGAAAAAAGTTGCCCACTCGAGGGGTCAACATTTTGCTGTTGAGAAACTTGCTGAGTTCGGCTTACTTCCGGAGATATTCGAAAAAAACCGAAATTGTGCCATTTCGTTTTCATTATATTCTGAAGTTATTCGAAAAGTTACCAAAAAACTGAATGCACTTTGTCATTGCCACTCTTTCTGCTCTACAAGATGGCGTTTACAAATTTTTACTACAACGTTTCGTTTCGAAGAAACCATCATCAACTTTATTTTTTCTTATGGCACTCAAAAAAGTACACTCCGTATAAGAAAGCATTTTTCATTACAAATTCAACGATGTACTACACAATATGGTTATTCGTGATTTTATTGAGAAAAATAACGTTTTAGTAAATTTCTAATCTTTTTGGTCTAGTGTGCGCTGAATGAAACCATGGCAGCGAAAAAATGAAGTCTATTGTTAGTTCTGACAGAATCGATTCGATTGACATAGTAGTATCAGTTTAGCAACGTCTTTCAGTGTAGGTCATATTTTACAATGGAACACGTAAATTTCAAATCTTTTTGATGTAGTGTGCGTTGAAATAATTGCGGCAAACAGAAAATGTTGCTGCGCTCGAATGTTTTTGGCGGGACAGTACGGGTTGCTTGAATGAACCGTATTCTTTTAGATTGGACACCAAACGCCTAAATATGGACTTTCCTGGTTGCCTCCGTTCCGGGTACTTGATCAAATACAAGTGTTCGGCTTCTACAGAATTTCTCCGGCATGTAATGTAGCAGGACAGCATATCAAATTTCTCTTCATTTGAAAACATTACTTGCTCCATTGTAAAATATGACCTACACTGAAAAACGTTGCTAAACTGATACTACTTTGTCATTCAAATAGATTCTGTCAGAATTAACAATGAAAGAAATGAAGTCGATTGTTAATTCGACTTCATTTTTTCGTTGCCATGGTTTCATTCACCGCACACTAGACCAAAAAGATTAGAAATTTAATAAAACGTTATTTTTTCTCAATAAAATCACGAATAACCATATTGTGTAGTACATCGTTGAATTTGTAATGAAAAAATGCTTTCTTATACAGAGTGTACTTTTTTTGAGTGCCATAAGAAAAAATAAAGTTGATGATGGTTTCTTTGAAACGAAACGTTGTAAATGAAAATTTGTGAACGCTATCTTGTAGAGCAGAAAGAGTGGCAATGACAAAGTGCATTCAGTTTTTGGTAACTTTTCGAATAACTTCAGAAAATAAGAAAACGAAGCGCAATTTCGTTTTTTGATTCTCTTCGGTAATAGTTATGCCTGTGAGTCCGTATCGACCAATGATCTTTCTCATTTCTTTCTTTTTCTTTAACTTGGAAAAGCTTTTAGCATGTATTCTAATGGAGAAATATCGACATCCAACAATCCATGCAAATGCTGGTGGTACCTTGCAATCCTTAAGTGAGAATTTTTTCTAATCATTCCTTCAGTAGGTACTAACTGAAAAATTTGGTTCAGAAATAAACATTTTTAAAACAACTATAAATACAAAACTTACTTCACCATATAACAGCTTAAGCAATGTAGATTTTCCGGCACCGTTTGGACCAACAAGCGCCAATCTAGTATCAAGATCGATACCAAATTCCAAATTTTTATAGATGAATGGAGTGCTTTCATTATATCTAAAACTAACATTCTGAACCATGATAACTGGTGGAGGTATAGTTCCACAACTAGGAAAGTAAAAACTTAATACTTTATCGCTAGATACTTTTTCTGTTAAACCGGATGCTACCATTTTTGCCAAAGTCTTTTCTTTAGATTGCGCCTGTCGAGCTAATTTGGCCGAACCGTGACCAAATCTAGCGATGTAATTCTACAGATAAAACTATAAATATCATGCAATAAAGCAATCATTCTTACTTTCATATGGTTGATTTGATCTTGTTCCCAATTATATTGCTTCATTTGATTTTCTAAAAAGTTTCTAACTTAGTTCTAACAAACGCATCGTAATTACCGGTATAATATTTGAGGCGTTTTTTATTTACGTGTATAATATTTGTGCAAACGCCGTTTAGGAAGTCTTGAGAATGCGAAATTATTACTAAAATTCTCTTATAGCTAAAAATTAATTAGATACAAAATAAGTAAGTTTATGAAAATAAAATTCAAGGTGTATTACTGTTTCAGATATTCCTCGAGCCACACGCAGGCATCTAAATCCAAGTGATTTGTAGGTTCGTCGAGTAACAGTAAATGTGGTTTTACATAGAGGGCACGAGCTAAAAGCGATTCTCATTCGCCATCCACCGCTGAAGTCTTTGGTTTGTTTAGCTTGCATCTGTTTGGTGAAACCTAAACCGTGTAGGATACCTGCTGCACGTGCTTCAGCAGTATCCGCCGAGATTTCTTCTAATCTTTCATAAACATCCATTAACTGTTCTTGAGCATCTGTAAATATAGTTATAAATAGTGACACCCTAATAATCAGAATATTTATAAATGTTGACTGCGATGTTTAACATTTAGCGTAAGTGTATTAAGTTTGTACCAATTTAATAAATATATTAACAACGATTTGATGTTTCTCAAATTCAAGGTTGGAAGATGTGTATGGATAAATTTTAAATCAACTGCATATAATAGACGTAATTGGCTACCCTGGGAAGATTTGAAAAATTTAGACTTCATATTCAAAAAGTTTAATGACAATTTTCTATTCATTAAATAAGACCTGAATAAATCTAAAACTCTCCATGATGCTCCTGCTCAACTAATACAGTAAGATTTTGTGCTGAAAGTGTCAAACACCCGTGATAGATTCGGGTAAATAGCGTCCAGGCTTCCTCCTTCGTTCAACGCTTCAATGAAAATTACTAGAAAGATTTTCTGTGGACCTTCCCTAAAAAATGCATGTTGCGAATCTGCAAGCAGAAGTCTGACACTGGACATCAATAACTTACATAAAATATTTCCATAAACCTTCGCTGCATTACCTAAAACTGTCACCGATCTATAATATTATTATTTTCACTTCTAAACTTGACCTTCTAAACAGTTACATGATTTGCCGCAATTTAGTAACTAACACCTCTCAAGGCTTTTAAAGAAAATCCAATCCGCTACTTAATTTAGTATGTAAATTATCCTTTTCAATCATAATTATAGCAACAAACTTTTAAATTATTATAACCAACTACACTCCCAGAATCAAGTAATTTTGACTTTGACCAAAGTACCTTACGAAACTCCATTTTTTTAGGATTATCAAAAAGCATCATACGCGGATAAAGAAATAAAATTTTTGGCCGTTTCAGTTTTGTTAGACCTGCGTGTTTTCAAAAGTTATAAGCAAAACGTTTCCGACAAAATTTCATTCGAAAACTAAAACGGCCATAATTTCTAAATTATAACAGATAAAAAAAAATTATTTAAGAAAAACGTTCCTTTTTATGACCCTATCACATAATGTTTAATAAAATTTATCATTTTTAAAATTTTTTTCAAAGCAATTTTACATTGTTATACGAATACTGTAATTTTATAACTCCGGAACCATATTACGTAAAAACACGAATAAAAATCTAAATATTCGTAATTTTGCAAATTTTTGAATGGTTTAACTGTAGAGAATTCAATCTCACCTAAATGAACTTTGTTGAATTACGTTAAAGCGGTCAAGCCAAAAAATCCGGTTCTAAATATTTTTTAATAAATAATTTCTATTCGTACTACATTTATATCTTCTATATTAATATGTTATGTCGTTTGTACGTCCTCACTCACTCGATTCGTTGCGAGCGCACACGAATACTCTCGATTCATTTTACGAATTCACATGGAGTACATACTCTGCATTCATATTGATTACTCAACTGATGAATGTTAATGTAAGTGCTAATTATTGTTCATGACTGTCTGCTGTTTAGAAGCTAATTCATTTTTGTGACTAACCGCATGCGTAGCATGCTGGCTTTGTCTAGTAATAGTATATTATGTAATTCGGGTCATTTCCTAATGCTCGTGTCTTAATAGTCATTACATGCGAATTACATACACTATTTTTTCTACAACCACATAATGTTAAATAGAAACGCTAATTTTATAATTGAGCACTACTACTATAGTTACGAATTGTCAAATTTGCTAAATTTATGTTCGTCTTTTAGCCACAGCACCAGTCGATAAGTGCAATAAACTACGGTGTATTTCTATTGATTCTGAAATTGAATCCTACTCATGGAACATTTGATCGTAATGTCGCAATTCTATTGGTTCTAAATCTGTATCGTAATAAATCTCATTAGAGATTGTACAGATTGTAAAACTCTAATATATGAATTACAATACAGGGAGTAGAAAAAATTAGTATTTCTGAACGAACATATTATTATATTTATCTTGAACTTTTTTATGTACTAGGCGTCCCATTAAGAAAGGTAGTCGACGGTATTTCAGAAACTAATAATCGCACAGTTTAAGATAAATGTTTATAATAAAAGTACCCATGGGAAATTACGCTTAATTTTTACCCCTACAACACTGGTAGAGACCACTATGTTAAAAACTAAACAGTTACCATGCATTTTAAATGAATATAATGCCATGATATTTTATCAAATAGGGTATACCTACCTAGCATATACAGTCAGATTATATACACTTTCATAGCATCAAATTTTTTAATTGCGTTTTTTACGGCGAAAAAAGGTGCAGTTTTGTACCTTAACAGCAATGCAAAAATGTTTTTTTTTTGACAGTTGTACAAAAAAGTACGAAAATGTAAATAAACTACTGACACAGAACACAAGCCGCGGTATGTGAGTACTATTGGGCCATGACATTTGAAAATCGAGTGAACCAAGACAACAACAAAAATTTTAACCGAAAAATATTTGTAGGTACAAATATAGAAATAAAATACATTAAACATTCTCAAGCTCATTTTCTCGTCTTTCCTCTACGCAAGATGGAAGAAAGTTGATTTTGCGGCGCCAAAATGCACCTTGATGCAAAGTCAGGAAAACGCGACCTGAAGAACAATGCATTCTTGTCCTAATCCCTTATCTTGAGATAAGATATTAACAGAAAGCCCTTTGCGTCCCATAGGAATTCAAGTTCTGCCCCTAAAATAATACCACACCATTGCACGTAAAAGTGCATTGTTTAAGACTCTGAGCACTTTTCCTTCGATTCTCGGAAAGTATCGATTTTCGAGGTTGGTGATGAGACTGTTACAGTTTATTTGAAAGAAAAGTACTTACTTGTTGTTTGTTTGAAAACAGCGTCGGCTAACAACAGTCACGGATTAAATTCGTCCAATTGTCATGTTACTTAACAAAAATATAAGCAAAAAACCAAATAAAATAGTTTTGGGGACCTATGTTCATATGAATATTTTATCTTAAAATTAGTTAAATATTCACCCTTTAAAGTTTGAACAAGTAATTAATTAACACCCTGTATAGAGGTTATTTTTCTATGGATTATTCTTTGCAGTTACTTGGAAGTGTAATAAATGATAAATAATTTGCTCAAAGTTTTTTCGTATAGATGAAGCTTCGAAAACCACCAACTAGAAAAGACAACGTTAAACGAGTACTACGCGGGAAGATGCAGTTCTTACTATCCTCACCATTTCACATAAAGACAACGCCCATGAGACAACCTAAATTAGAACATTTTCACCATTGGCGCTGATAGGAAAAGTTTAATAGAAAATTACCGTCACAGGACCAAAAATGTCTGTCGATCGTCAAAAACAGAATTGGTGTCTTTCAGAGACTCCTAGACTCGTGGATCTCCGAAAATCCAAGCGAATCCATTTGTTTCTAAAAAAAACCCATTTTCGAACTTATAGTACCTCAAAAAATATCGATTTTTCGAGTTTGGCCGGTACCCGGCAAATACAAATTTATATTCAGCAAGGACTCCCTACAAGCGTTTGCATTTTTTTTCCCCTTTACGCGATTATTTCCCACTCAAATAACATTTTCCCTCCATACCAAAAAATAGTAACTAACAAAACCAGTGAAACAAACAAAAGGAGTAAGACCAGGAGATGGCTTTCATACCCTTACTTAATGTAACACTAAAGGGTGTAATAAAAAGTTTAGTTGATAAGAGAAGCTTGGAGAAAATCATAAACAAAATAGATGAGGATTAGAGATAAACCAAAAAAATAGAAACATGAAGATAAGTAAAGACTCGACAATAGGAAATAAATCTGAAATAGTAATGGTGAAATATAAATTCGAGCAAGTTTGAACATTTAAATACCTCGGGAAGAACAAAAGCAGGACATAAAAATGCATGCGAAGTAAACAAGTAAGTAAAAACAAACATAAGAGTGTACGAAGTACCAATAAGATCAGGAGTATTATTTATTTATTATTATTATATGCACTATATGCAAGTGAAACCATGTGTATTACAAATAAAGATGAAGAGATTTGAAAGTAAAATAATTAGAAGAATATATGGACCAAAAGATAAATCAAGAACTATATGTAAGATTAACCAATCAAGAAATAGAGGAAGGAGAAATGGAAGCTAGAAATATATGCTGGTATGGACACATAAATAGAAAGGATTAAGAATCTATTGCGAAGAAAATAACGAAAAGTAAGCCAACAGAAACAAGACTAAGAAAAAGGCCAAAGACAAGATGGGAGGATGAAGTAATAGATGATATAATACCAATGAGAATCAACAATTTTAGTAAAGAGTGTAGGAAACTTAGGATATAAACTAGTGGAACGAGCATACTGTTTGTGTAGTTGGTTCAAAGAAGATTCACAAAGATATACAGTGTGTCTACTTCAGTTATTCTTTATAAAAAGTTCTGCATGTTCCAAAATCTAAATTACAATCATCAGATATTAAATTTATTCAAACGTATGCGAGGTTTAACAAAAATTAGGAGATTATCACATTATTTACAACAATATCGAAAACTTTAATTATGAAAAGTTGTTCGATATAAAAAACTATGTTTTAATACGCAATAGCCGCACTTCAATTAAAAATTTAAAAAGGACGATAGAGTCTACCCTAATTCTTTCTCTTTTCATCAGAGCAGCCAACATACTTACGGGTATTTAGTAAAAAAATCCAACAAAACGATCAAAAAGAATGTTTTAGGAAACGGATAAACAATGAGAAGAGCAAGAACAATGAATAAATAACACGAATAAAACGATTCAACCAAACATCAATAATCAACCAGCAATCAACAACTTGTAATTGGTAACACTGCAGCAAACTATTACAAACATGACAACTTTTCCGTTCCGTTTAGAAAGTATTAAGCAAATCAATTTATAAAAATCTAATTATTACACCAAGATACGTCGACGAAATGATTCAACATATCCACCTTTTCTGTCAATACAGTTACATTAATTTGCATCGTTGTTTTAAAGAAGAAAATATTTTTTTATTTAATTGGATGGAAATTCATATTTAAACGTAGTTTTTAGTTCTGA
This sequence comes from Abscondita cerata, assembly GCA_030710515.1. NCBI lineage: Eukaryota > Metazoa > Arthropoda > Insecta > Coleoptera > Lampyridae > Abscondita > Abscondita cerata. The sequence goes on from JALBCR010000633.1 coordinate 57,249, forward strand.
TAAACTTTTTTTCAATAACAAATTTTGATATTGTGAAATACAGGGTCTACCACGGAACCCGTTCATTAGAAGTTTACAAGGTTCCTTAGTATTTATGAATTTGAAACTTTCAGATTTAGAATAACCCATAGCTTTCTTTTGTTCTATAATATTTCCGATCTTGTACAACTTCCGGAATAACCGGAAATTGCCATCTTAAGTTAAATGAAACACCCTGTATATTATTGCATTTTTAGATTCTACAATCGATTCTACGATACACTGTATTAGGTTATTCGATACCTATCGTCAACTGTTTTCGAGTTATTGTAATTTTTTTACAGATTTTGTGTTTTGGGGAGGGGTGTTTAATAGCCTATCTTTTGTTCTTCTTCAAACACAAAACCTCCATATTTTAAAAAGAGCAAGTAAAACCGTAAGGGTTCACTAAATACATTTGCAACCTATCACAGGTTATACAGGGCCTCCAAAATTTAGTGGCAAAGCCGAAAAACTTCAAACACAAGAAAGTCATTTTTTTCTAATCGAATACCCTGTATATTTTTACATATTTAGATACCTATCTTTAGCGGTTTTGTGATTATTAACGGTTTTTATCAAATATTAATTAAAACTGCACTTAAAAACTAAGCACATTTTAAAAGTAGGCTGTGAGTATGATTAAATAAACGAATGTTTCTCTGGTTGTCATTCTCATTGAAGCAAAAGTCGATATTATGAAATGGAAGCAGTTGAATATTCCAATACTGATATTTTAAATTTATTCTACATCCATGGCGAATGTGAAAAAATACTTAGCAGAACTTGTAGAACATTTACTAAACGATATCCTAATCTATTGCCAATTACCAAAGGTAAATTTAGAAGAATGGAGTCATGTTTTTTAAATACAGGAAGTGTTACGGTAAAAAAACTACACAAAACCTATCGTTGAAGTAGAAGACAATGAAGTAAATGTGCTGCTTTATTTTCACGTTCATCCCTAGAGTTAGTTGCTGCTTCTGGTGAATTAGGTATCTCTCCAATGTCGATTCATCATATTCTAAAACATCATAGAATGCATCCCTACAAGGAAGCATTAGTACAAGCCTTATGCCCTGGGGACGAACAGAAAAGAGTTCAGTATTGTGAAATCCTCACGTTTTCAGATGCAAATTTTCAAGACCGCTACAATTTTTTTCTGTTGCCTTTTATGTAATCTTCAAAATTTACGATGTCGATTTAAATGAACAGAAATACTTAGAACTATTAAGAGGACCAGTTACAAATTTTCTTCAAACTTTACCTCCAAACATAAGACAAGACTGTTGGTATCAGATGGATGGTGCACCTGTCCACAATACCAGAGAGTTTATCGGGAATTGACAGAAATGTTCAAAGACCGATGGTTTGGTTCAAATGGACCTTGGAGTTGGCCTCCTCGATACCCAGAATTGACGCCACTAGATTTTTATTATAATTTTTTATTATAAATGTAAAGTTATAGTACACCTAGTAATACAGGCAAGACCTACTAAATCGTGTGAGAATAGCCTTTCGGCGATTAGACCGAAACGAAATAGGCAGAGCAACTATAAGGGAAATTGAACTAAGAATTATAAAGTGTCTTGAACAGAATAGGGGTCATATTGAACATTTATAGCATTCTTCAGTTAGTTTATCTATTATTTGTGGTTTTTTCTCTTGCACTAAAGTCATTTTTATTTGTTTATTATGTTAATATCATTAAATTCGTTTTGTAAAAGTAACTGTTTTCTCCGTTGCCATACTTTCAAAACTATGCTAAGTTTTAATTGCAGTTTTAATCAATATTTGACAATAAGCGTTAATAACGATAAAACCGCTAAAGATAAGTATACGGGCGCCTATAGCATACCGTTATGGTTTTACTTGCTGTTTTTAAAATATGGAGGTTTTGGATTTAAAGAAGAGCAAAGGATAGGCTATTAAACACCCCTCCCCAAAACACAAAATTTGTTAAAAAATCACAATCACTCGAAAACAGTTGACGATAGGTATAGGATAACCTAATACAGTGTATCGTAGAATCGATTGTAAAATCCAAAAATACAATAATATACAGGGTGTCTCATTTAACTTAAGAAAGTTAATGGCAATTTCGGTTATTCCCGAAGTTATACAACATCGGAAATATTTTAGAACAAAAGAAGGCCTTAACCTGAAAGTTTCAAATTCATAAATAGTAACGAATCCTATAAACTTCTAATGAACGGGTTCCGTGGTAGACCCTGTATAAACGTACTTTACTCTTCAGTAAAATTCATATTTTTTGAAAACCGCGTATACGACTTCAAAAATTTAATATCTAATAATTGTATTTTCGATTTTAGAACATGTAAAACTTTTTATAAAGAATAACTGCTTTTTCGTAAAATTAATAATAAAAAAATTTCCCATATGTTGCCAACTTAAGTAGACACACTGTATAGAATTGATACTAAAACGTTCTACGCATGCGCGCGTAGACTTTCAATTTCAAAGCATTGTTTTTGACCAATCTAAAATTTTTGTATGTCAAATAAAATAGTACTTGTCATCAGTTACTACTATTATTCTGTGTTCCTGTGGTTATTACCTTCAAACAGAGATGTGCATTAATGATAAGTTCGAGTTGTATGTGTATCCTTATTTTACTTCGACAAAGTTATATTTCTGTCAATCTTATTTAAACCATCATTTTTATACAACTTAAACAAAGTATGCTCGTTCCACTAGTTATATGTTAAAAGGTAGAGAACAATGGGTGGGGAGGAGTTACACATACTCCATTAATTCTAAGTCAGAAGAGCTCAAAGAATAGAAACAAATTTACAAAGGCATGCAATGTCAGTTCTATAATAAATTCACTCCAGATTTACTATTAGTGTACAGCCTGAAAAACACATTCATGAAATGTAATAAATTCCAAATATTTTTAACGGATAAGGGAATACTTGTATGTTAGATAGTCTTTCTATAGTTATGTGGGGTTATTTTTTACATTACATAAGATTAATAAAAAAAGTAGGGTAACATTAAGCACAATGAAGATAGATAAATATTTTGTTCTGTAACTTTTATATACAGGATCCGGCACATCGAGCGTTCATTAAAAGTATATGGAGAACTAATTTTACGTAAAATTTAGGGTGTAGTTTAATTACTATACCATACCTAAAAATAACTGGTTTTTTAGTTATATCGATTTAAAAATGTGTCACTTCATCAGGCTTCGAAACAGTGGCAGATCATTTTTTTGATTCGAAAGTCTGATGAAGTGTACACATTGATGCATGAAACGTAGCCCGATAAAACATTTATATTAATTAAATTTGAAAAAGATCACATTTTACAAAACAATAGGATTCATAAAACGTACCTTCTTCGGGACAGTCAACAAGTTCTTCAACTAATCTTTCTAATCGTAAACGTTCCTCGTCCACTTCCATCACACATCTCAGTGCACTTTTATCAGATGCAGGCATTTCTCTGGTCAAATGGAATATATCTATGTGATCTTGAATTGGTACTTCTCTATTTCCCAAAACTGATAAAACGGTTGATTTTCCTACAAATAAATAATTTATGAACGGTATTCAAATAAGACTAATGGAAACTTACCACAACCATTTGTACCAAGCAAACCGTAACGACGACCGCAATTTAATTCTAATAGAGCATCCTGCAACATTTCACAACCATGAAATGTAATGGAAAAATTTGCTATTTTAATATCTCGGGCCTTAGGATGAATGGCTAGTGAGCCTGTACAAGCACGTGCTTCAGCATTTAAACGAGCATCAGCTTCTAATTTAGCACATAAAGCCTCTGCAAAAAAATACAGTTTTAACTGTGAACAACATTTGTAGTACGCGTACCTTCAACGCTTAAGCTTGTATTGCTTGTACCGTTCTGTGGAGGAGTGGAATTTCCATTTACTTGTGGTAAGACTTCAGAATTTTGTTTTTCGTCGGCTTTACCTGGTGCTTGCTTCTTTCCAGCCTGGCGGGCTTTGGCGGCATCTTTTTTGCGTTGCTGTTCACGTTTTTTTGCATCAGAAGGCATGATATAACCTGTAACAAAAATCTTAACTCAATCCGCTCGTAGTAATCGCAAAAATCCGTTTGTCATTGGAAAAACTCGCTTACCTTTTAGTACTATTGATCAAATAACAAATTTCTTTTTTAAAATAAAAATGTCGATGCCTAAGTCAAACTGACTTTAGTACAATTAAATAGCGTCAATGACAATATTGGCAAACGAATTAACTTTTCTCATCTAATATTATTGCACTTACTTAAAAATTTTACGTAGGTAAAACAAAATCCTGAAACTTACTGCACGTATAACAGTAAAAAGAACGACGGCTCCTAAAAGAATGGAAGATTTTAATTAATCCTGTCCTGTAACAATGACGTCATAAAGCGCGATCACTGTAATAAGTTACAGTACAATTACGTTATCGCTAATTAATAATTGATTTTATTTTGACTATACAGAGTGTTAATTAAACTATAAAGCAGGATTTATAGTTAAGTATCGTTAAGGGGGCAAACTTACATGTTATTTTACCATAAGGCAAAACGTTAGTTAAAATCGGGTTTACCTTCAAATTTATGTAAAGTATAAATTGATCTTTTATTAACATATGACTACTATTAATAATTAAGCGCATAAACGTTTGTAATTTGTTTAAAAATAAATAAATAGACGACGTTGTGAGTGACATATTTCTTATTGTAATTAAGACAAAACCCAGTGACTCAATTTGTTGGTGCTTGTAACATATGTTTGAAATATTGTTATCTGGGTGACGTAAGTGTTTTGAAAATATTGTAAAGTAAAATTAAACTGTTATTAATGAACGTTTATTATTGCCTATAAGAGTAACGTAATTCGCAGAAAAAACTGTTGTCAACAGATAACATCAGTTGTGCCTGTAATCTTCGGGTGATTTTCACCGAACACCAAAACTACATTCCGTTTTACCGCGCGAAATCATTAGTTGAAACTATAATATTTCCTCCCTGATTTAGATTATTATTAATACCGCCTTTGTTTTATAATTGATATACTTGTATTTAGGTACGTGTATTATCTCTATATTATTTTTATTACAGGTTTTGTGTTTGTTGATTTTTCTTCAATACAATTAATAATAATTAATAACTGAATGCTTTAAATTGTAATAAAACAGTGTTTTTTTTAAATGGTGATTTAGTTCATAAATCGTGGAGGAACAGACCTAAATTCTCACGAAGATCTCGTTTGGATAGAAAACGCATTTTGCGGTATGTTGAACACAATAAAAAAGTGGTAATTGTACATTAATAGGTAATGTATAAAACTATCACTGTTTAATAGAAATATTGCAAATGAATCGTCTCAACCTTTGGGTTTAGAAGATGAGGTTGTTGTAAGTGAACAGGGTACCCAACTACGATCTACAAGTGAAATACCATCTTCATCAAATTCAAATGTTATAAAAAAAGTACTTCACCAAAATTACACGAAGTAGTAGAAACACTTGATGAAACACTTGAACAAGCTTTACTAGAACTAGAAATAATGACTCCGGCGGTGGAAGCCTCAATTCTTACATTTTTGAAAATATTCTATGATTTCGAAAATCTATGTAGGTTAACGGCCCTTTACATCGAACCCACGGATCTTGAGATGTCTTATTTTTTTGTGCTTAGCATAATGGTTTTTCTGTCTAGCGATTTCCAATTGTGTTATGAAATTCATGTCGTATGTAAAATTAAAATTTTGTATAAATAAGCACGCAATTCTGTGTACAAATCGTAGCGATCGTAAGATCGTAGCGTAAAAATTTGCAATTTTGTGTGTTGCTGTAAGCTATAGAGATTCTCGTAAGTATTTACGGTTTCTTGTAAATCCTTACAGACAGACCTTAAAACATTTGACAGAGCTACAGAATTGCAAATAATACCGATCTATAAAATATTTTGCTACGGTCAGATCATAAGATACGATCTTACAATTTTACGTTATTACGATTTGTAAGTACAGAATGGCAGTATAAGTTTCATTGTATAAATAAATTCAGTGCAGCTAATATTGTTGTTTTTAATAACGCCTTACGCCGCCTGTGTTTATTATTATTTACTTATTTAAAAAGAAAAATTGCTACAGTAGCTGAGTAACTACAGACTTCTACAAATTATTGTCTATTTGTTACAGTATGTTCATATTCTCAAGATCTAAATTCTCAAAACTCCTTTTTTATAGGTTGACTAGCAAACCCGGCGAACTCCGTTTCGCCACCAGATAACTTCGTTTTATGTAACATTTCGTTTGGTGATTAAAAGATGAAGAAAAATTTTTTTTTGTTTTATATTTGAAAAGGAAAAATTTTATTTCATTTCACAACAGTAATGAATTCATTTCGATTACAAAAATGAAGTGTTATTTAGTTGAACTTCTCTAAGTAAATGAAAGTGAACTTCGAGTCACGTAGCATAACAATCGAAGAAAAACATTTTGGAGTAGCGCTTAAAAATGCGTGTACCGTTTAGGAAAATAAAAGAAGTATAAAAATATTTTCTTTTATTTAAATAAACATTTTTGTTATATTCAAAATAGTAATGAAATCCTTAGCAATAGCATAATTATAAACATTGAAATACTTTTTAGAATGATCCTTCTTCACTTAAAAGTGACAAAGGGACAAAGTTTCTTGTTCAACTATGTTAATAATCACTATAATTGCAGTATATCGTCGGTTAACTATTTATGTGGTCTGTGCGTATCACTAAATGAACTTAACAATGGATCAGAACTAAGAATGAGTCTGTGAACAGATCTTCCTTTACTTTTTCCCCACTTATTTTTCGGGTGTGGTGTTGACGATACCGCCTAATGTCCTTATTTTTCTATTCCTGGGCCTCTTCATATACGAGGCTAGTTCAATAAATACACATTCGAGCGCTGTGAAACGATTGTTAGTGGAGCTATAATCGTACAAATTTGCGTAGGCCAGCGGCTGCTATATAGCTGTCTATTGTGACACATCCCTCGTGATATTCGTACAGGAGACAGTTGTTGTGCGCGTTTCATTATGGCAGGTCTTATAGTTGGAGCGTCCAAAACCGATTACCGAGCAGTCATACAGTTTCTGCATGCTGAGGGCAACACTCCAGTTCAGATTTATGGGAGAATGCAAAATGTTTATGGTGGAGAGTGTCCTTCAAAAACCACAGTCGTGGAATGGTGTCGGAAGTTCACAGATGGGCGACAATCGACAGCGGATTTGCCAAGGCCGCATACAGCTAACATCATCAAATCACAGATGGAGCGGATGAGGTGGGAGATTTTAGAGCACCCCCTTACAGCCCGGATCTTTCACCCTGTGACTTCCATATCTTCGGACCATTGAAGAAGGCACTTAAGGGACAGCGATTCCAGTCGGACGCTCAAGTCAAGCAGGCAGTTTTGAAATGGTTCCGCGAACAGCCAATGGACTGGTACCACACCGGTATACAGCGTCTTGTGAAGCAGTGGGATGCATGTCTTTGTAGTAATGGCAATTTTGTTTAGTGTAAATAAACCGCTTACATGTACCACTGTTCGAACGTGTATTTATTGAACCAGCCTCGTAGTTCACCAATAGAGGAAGTATTGCTTCTTTTACAACAATTGGACCATGGATCAATAGTTTGTGAACGGAGGGTGGCATGTAGTACCAGTTGTATAATGAAACGTATTTTTCGGCAGTTTTAAAGAGTACAACCCAAAGTTACTGATATTGATTTCATAATTACTGTTGATTGTACGCAAAATGATACTAATGTAAGATTTTATAACTGAAAATTTAAATAAACCGCGCGTTTTTAAGTATATCCGACTTGTGACGCGTTGCATCCCCACAATCATCCGTTTTGGTGTTAGTTGGTGTTAACCCTCGACGCGGTAGGTGTGTAAGCCGCTCGAGGTTAAGAAAGCGCCATCTTTATTAAGTGTACATCTAAAATGTTTGTATTATTTAAATAAACGTAAGAGTTATAATTTAAAACAGGTGTATTATATTATCCACCCGCCACACTAATAAAACGTTTAATCAACTCTTTGTCAATTTCAGTCATTTCAGCTGATAGAGATGGATTTGAAAAGAAACGTCTAGCAGTATTTTCATCATTTGTATTTCCAGATCCAGTTTTTGGAATGTCTACAAGATAAGATGATTGTTTCTCTAAAATCTGTTTGAATTTTCTTTTGCGGGTCTTGAAAGCCTCGTTGCGAATTTTGCTCACTTTGCACATTTGCAGTTCAAATCGATATGAAATATATAGTAAACATTTCAAAACAACGAATATAAAAATGGAAAACAGAGAGTCCAAATTATAAAGCGTTTGGATCAACTGGCAGTTGTTCAGAAGACACTCCATTTGTAAAATCTTCTCTCCACAAACATAGCAAGTGATGTTTGAAGTTTTTGTCAGCGCATTGCAAACTTTACCATCCACCATTGTTAAACATAATTTAAAATTTACTTGACCTACTGGAGTGTCATATGAGTTCAAATTTTCAATTTCACTTTTCACAGCTGCTTCCTCCTTTTCTGATATATCCGCAGTTTCATGCACCCATTGAAGTCTTATTGGACGACAATATTTCTTGGAAGAAGGTCGGGTGTTTTTCTATATAATATCAGAAGTTGTTTCATCGATCATTTGAAACGGTACCAAGGATGTTGTAAAAATGCTTTCATCTGCACGTGGTGCGTCTTCACTTTGCTGTTTATACGCAGTGTATCCCGAACTGCCGCTTACACAATAAAAGTAATGAACTAGCTTGTGGTTTAAGTGAAATACACTTTAAAATGCGTTTACAAGTTTTATTCATTACATTTTGTAAAGATACTTCACACTTTTTTTCGGATATTAAAATTGGCGGAGGATAAAAATGTTTCTTTTTTTTAGAACTTTATAATATGGCGGAAATAAATCATGTTCGTGCTGTTTAGCTCCATCTCTTAATGTGTTGTACTGATGTTTTTGGTTTCCGGACCTGGTCATCAAGACCCTCCCGGATAATTAGGAAAAAATGTACAACACAATTTCACAAAACACAACCACATTACACACTTAATTAATATGTATTATTACATGTGAATACTAGGGTGGGTAAGGGTTGGCATGTTTAGGTTTTAGTGGTTTTCCTAAACCTTGAAGTAAATGCTTTGCCAAGACAAACCAATCCACAATTGCACACGGTTTCGTCACCACACTGTACAGGTTTATACTGATCATCTGGGGCACCATACATAACACTTACATCACAATACAGTATTTAAAATGTACCATACGATTAAATAAACTGATGTCCTTAGTCAAATTTGCAGAAATAAGAAGTGCCACGGCTTCTTCTAATGAATAAAGTAGACTATTCATACCCTGGAGATCTCAAATGAGTTAAAATTCGCTTCGATCGTGAATGGGTTATTGTGGTCATTTCGTCGAGAAGCTGAGCTCCATATATATCACCACTTTCTCTTAGCTTCATTGATGTTGCAAAAGTTAATTCAGCAATTGGTGTATTTTTTCTTAATTGTTGAGTCTTTCGACGTTTAACTTCCACTGAAGCATATTCAAATGTTTTTGATGGTCGGCCTCCGCTAGTAGAAGAAGATCCATGAATTCTACAAAGAATCAGGAAATTTTATTTCTTCTTGGGACCAGGCGCTTGTTTGTCATCATTTGTTTGAAAATGCTCTTTTAGGAAATCAAGAACTCGATTCTTTCGCATTTCAGTGGATTCTTCATAAAATTCCATAATCTTTTCATGCAGGACCATACGTGTAATTGGCAGTTTTGCCATGGCCACAATACGGCAATTCGAGAAAAAAACTTAAAAACACAAGAAACTAACAAAGTTTATAACTGAAAACACCGATAAAAAGACTTATAAAAACACACTAACGATTCACAAGAAAGAAGTCCTTGACATACCCAAAGCACAAAATTACGTTTACTATAACTATTACTATAACTTCAAGCGGCGTTTTACGCACATAATTTCTATTAACACGACACGGAACATTTATAGGATCTAGGTCCTACATGGGCATTGGGCAGGTAGGTGCGGGCAAATAAGCTTTCATTATATTGAAGACTCGTTGAGGAACAATAGCATAATGACTACATTTTGTCCTATGGTGTCCTCCTTAACGATTCTTAAAATAATTATCTAATTCATAATATAAATGTATAAAATGCATATAGGACTCTGAGTCAACAAAAGATAAATTTCTCATATTTGTAATCGCACTAAATAATTCAATTAAGATAGGATTTTCATTATAAAACCATATACCTAACAGTTATATCTTCAAAGAATTCTAAGAAGAAAGTCACAAATGTATAACTTTGAAATTGTATTATATTAAAAAATGTGAACTTTACAATGTTTGGAAGCGCGTATCATTAATTTGCATGATGTGTTATTTTCAATTCCCGGTCTAAAAGTTGATACAATGTGATAATAGTATAATATTAAATTAGTTGTATAAGCAGTCTATTGTTCAACGAGAGGAATTATGACACTCCTCGTTCCGCTCGTTGTGCCATAATTCCTCTCGTTGAACAATAGACCTTTTATAACGAATTTAATACAATATTTTTTCAATTGCTTTATTATTCTAGTAAATGTAAAAAATTCTTTGCTGAATATAGTAACTTATATACAGTGCGTTGCTAAAATATTATTCAACGCTTTTGCGTGTAATAAAAAATTTTTTATTACACTCAATGAAAAAAGAATATTATATCATAATTTTACTACGATCGGGAGAAGTTGAAATTGTCGGTTTCCATCGCTTATATCAGAACCTAAACTACTGTGCGACGCTTTCAAAATTTATGAATTTTTGAAATTTGCATTGACAACACATTACAAATATGTTTTCATCTAACATAACCTAAATACACATACACTGCACAACTTATTTAACGCACAACCAAAAAGTTACCTCAAATTTGATGTTATGTATTTTCGACATTTTTTGTTCGTTTTTGTTGATTTTTTTTTCAAATTGTAGGTTTTTCTCTTAGGAATATCACTGTCTTAGTTGTTTTGATAAAACTAATGATTTTGATATTATACCAAGTGCTATAAAAATGTTATGTTTTTTTCCGAATTTTCAAAACGTCCTGTGGGGGTATACAAGCTATTACACAAGTTATTGCAATTATAGTCAATTTAAAGCCTCGTGTTTATTCTACATTTTCTTTTTTTATTCATTTGTTTATCTCTGTTACTTCATAAAATACACCATTTTGAAACACCTTGTGCCCTATTGATTTTAGTCTTTCTCCGAACTTCCAAATTTTTTCCATGTATACTTTTTCGTATAACACTGTATATTTTTTTAAGTTAAACCTCGGGCGTTGTCTCTGTCCATGCTACTGGTAAAATAATACATACCGCTTTTAATTTAAAGTGATTTAAAACATTCCTCTGCATACGCAAAAAACTGCCACTCTAATTTATCTTCTAGTTATTTACAAATAACTTTTTTTTAAATTACTTTAAAACCCCGTATCAAAGTTTAACCGGTACTTACTTCTATTTCTGAAAAAAATAAATCGATTTGCAAATCCTCTGAAAAACACAATAACTTCAAAATAAGTAAGAAACAACTTTTTGCTTTTGCTTTTGATGTTAGTATCAGTCAGTTAAATTTTAAAATTTGATAATTTAACTTTTAGCAATTTGTACTAGTATCTATGTTTTCTGTTTGATTTACTAGCTAACATCGTTATTCTTTGTATCAACGCTACTGTAACAGTACACTCATGAAATTTAAAACTTGGACACCACAATTTCTGTAAAGAAAAGTTTGCACATTGTGAAGCGGGTTTAAGGGTATCATTTACAATTCTAACAGCAGAGTCTCAGCAGGGGTTATCTTATAGAAGAACTGTAGAATGAATCATTACACTAAGCACGTTTTAGAAAATAGGTAATTTACGTTGCTTACTTAATTTTTTCTTTAAAGAATATATTTGAAGGTATCGCTAATTAAACACCATAGCTCGATTAATTATCGAATCAAAATTTTGTTTAGGAAATGTTTACAAAATAAAATTAGAAATAATTTTGATTTAAAAAACGTCTACAAGCAATAACTTTTAAATTAAATCAAAAAACTAAACATGGTTATTTGGGTTGACTGATTATTACTTATTTTTAAATAAATCTAACCTACTAATTATTGTAAGTTATTAAAAAATTCATTAAACTCTCTATTTATAATATTTAGTCCTTAAAAAATGTTTATTTTTAAATAAAGGTATTACTATATAAATAAATATAAGAAATCAATAATGGGTGTGACCTCCATTATTATTGATACATTCTTGGAGGCGTCTGCTCATTGACGCTATCAAGGTATCAATATAATTAATATTAATCGTTTCCCATGCGGTATCAATGGCTGCAATTAGTGCATTACGGTTTACTGGTATAAAATTTGGCCCTTGTTGTCTTCGGATAACAGCAAGTATTCGAGCCCAAACATTTTCGATAATGTTAAAATCTGGGTTTTGCTGGCCAGGGTAACAGCTCCAAGTTATTTTCTCGTATCCAATTGCGCACAACCCGCGAAGTATGAATAGGGGCGTTGTCCTTTAACAACAAAAATACATTATGAAAATGTTAATTCAACAGATCCCGAACTATTTTTTGGAGAAAGTATAGTGAAATAAGAATACTTACTTGTTGGAAAATATAATCTTCGTCTGGATAAAACACTTCGACTGAAGGTTTCATAATAGTTTCCAAAATATCTAAATACGCAGCAGAATCAAGACGTCCATCGATAGCCCAACAAACTCCTGGACCGCGCCCAACCTCACACATTCACAGAAAAATAACCACTTTTTAGGACATATGTGATTATTTTCGTAACGAGTTCCTTCCATTCTAAAAACTTTTAGTGGTCCATCGTTGCGGCTATTGAACGTTTTTCGTCGCTAAAAATCACTCGATTCCAAAATTCCAAAGGTTCGTTCACATATTGCCTTGCAAATTCCAGACGACGTCTCATATTTTCGTCACTGAAAACAGCAGCATTATACTTCTTTATTCCCATCTCTTTTAATCTTTTTGTGCAGTTATACGGCATCCGGGAAAATGTGTATCTGCTATAGCCCTGGAGTATGTAGCAAATGGTTGTTCTGTTACGTAATGAAACAACTCGAGATCTTGAGCACGTGTAGATACTTTAGGTCTACCACTTCCGATGGCTCTTTCCAAAGTGTGTTCAAGATTCCATTTTACTCGGTAATGCCCTACGGTGCTTTTTGGTATATCTAACATACGTGAAATTTCACGCACACTACGGCCCGCCGTTAATTCCGAAACAATCCGCGCTTTCAAATCAGCACCGAGATGAGGTGGCATTTTCACAACACTTGAAATTTTAAACTAAAATGGAATTTACATTTCTTACTTACTTTATTTATTGGTTCACACTACCCCTTCTCAAACAGTAGGTAATTGTTTATTTATTACTTCTATAATGACCAATGGACAGAATTTTCTTTTAAGTATTAAGATTACAATAGAGGACTTATAAACTTTCGAAAATATCTAATTATAAATATTTACACTGCAATTGCGCTTTTTCCTTAATAATTTCTTAGCGATAACATACACGTTCTTGGTTTTAAGTTGTCATAAATTTGATATGATATAAATTTGTGTTTCTAATATTACATCAACAACAAACCGAACAACGAACATAACAACGAACCGAAAGTCAAACAGAACGACAAACGATCTTTTATGATTTCCACAATCCGAACAACAAACGGAACGTTTGTGCTGTTCCATAATTATTTTCAGTAGTTTTCAGTTCATATATATTTATTATTGAGAAGAGAAAATTGCGGAAAACAAGAAGATAGTGCCAACCAAATTTTTACGCACAAAGAAGAGTAAAAATTATAATTTACTTCGCTTTTTTTATTTTGGAAATTTCCCGCCCAAATGATGCTAATAGGGACATCATTTTTTTCTTGCATTCTTAAACACTGATTAATTTAAAACATTTTTCTTCTGTCAACTCCATAATATTACCTAAAACACAACAAACCCACAAAGGGAGGAAAAAATAAATAATTTAATTCTCCCGCATAAGTTTGTTCGCCGTTTTGTTTAGATTCGTCCAAACCTGCAAACGCATTCGCGCGCATTTTCTTTGATGTCGGAGAAAAAACTGCCAGTTGCGGGAACGCCGCAAACCGTTCGGTTGGTTGTTCAGGTGTGTACGAAGCTTTACAATAAGCATATTAATATGAATTATATCTTATGAAAGGAGAGTTATGTAACTATAATTAACGACTTAACGTTACGTTAGTAGCTTCCATTTACTATTTACACATATTTTCTTGGAACATTCGATAATTAACTATCGGGATATGATGACCCTATACTTCGCAGGTTGTGCGCAACTGGATACAAGCAAATAACTTGGAGCTGTTACCCTGGCCAGCAAAAAGCCCAGATTTTAACATTATCGAAAATGTTTGGGCTCGAATACTTGCTGTTATCCGAAGACAACAAGGGCCAAATTTTATACCAGTAAACCGTAATGCACTAATTGCAGCCATTGATACCGCATGGGAAACGATTAATATTAATTATATTGATACCTTGATAGCGTCAATGAGCAGACGCCTCCAAGAATGTATCAATAATAATGGAGGTCACACCCATTATTGATTTCTTATATTTATTTATATAGTAATACCTTTATTTAAAAAAAAGTTTTCATTTAATTTTAAACTATAACTTGGTATCTTAATTATAATTATGTAATAAATTCTTGTCAAAAAACTAAATATATACGTTGACAATAAGAATTGCCTTAGTTTTTATTTTCACTTTTTATATTAACTACAGAAAAAATGAAACGTCATAAAATATACATTTTGTAAGGACTAAATATTATGAATAGAGAGTTTAATGATTTTTTTAATAACTTACAATAATTAGTAGGTTAGATTTATTTAAAAATAAGTAATAATCAGTCAACCCAAATAACCATGTTTAGTTTTTGATTTAATTTAAAAGTTATTGCTTGTAGACGTTTTTTAAATCAAAATTATTTCTAATTTTATTTTGTAAACATTTCCTAAACAAAATTTTGATTCGATAATTAATCGAGCTATGGTGTTTAATTAGCGATACCTTCAAATATATTCTTTAAAAAAAAATTAAGTAAGCAACGTAAATTACCTATTTTCTAAAACGTGCTTAGTGTAATGATTCATTCTACAGTCCTTCTATAAGATAACCCCTGCTGAGACTACCTGCTGTTAGAATTGTAAATGATACCCTTAAGCCCGCTTCACAATGTGCAAACTTTTGTTTACAGAAATTGTGGTGTCCAAGTTTTAAATTTCATGAGTGTACTTTTTGGCCTCCTGAACTATAAAGCACATTTTTCAGTTGTTAGTTTTGTAACTTGATTTTTACACAATGCGGTAAAATACGGCTACTATATGGTAAAGTAATTGGCTAATTTATCTGCTATTTCAGAACGTTTTAAAAATAAACTAAGTATAAATTCCGATAAATTCATTTTAAAAAATTTTTCCCCGTCACTTACTGCCTTGAACAACATGCTCAAACATCACAGAACTTCTAACACTCAACTTTCGACGTTCATCACACCCTGTTCAGAACAGAACTCACTTGCTTAAGCAGGACGTTCGCACAACATCACGAAAACTTCCAAAACTAAGTTAGTATTTGTGTTAGTACTATACGTGCAATGATTATGTTAAATAGTCGTACAAAGATGAGAATGGCAAACGCGGTGTAGTGTTGAACAGATATATGATGTCGATCCTGGACCATTTTTGCGGGGGAAATTTGAATTTTGGTAGCAGTCGGGGGCGTGCGCGCTTGTTCGTGCCCTGTCAATCGTGGTAGGCTATTTTCGGGCCCAGTCGGTCGTGGTCGATTATGTTCGAGTCCAGCCGTTCGTAGTCGGCCTTCAAAACATTTTTACCGCATAATTTTTTTATTCTACGAAATACGATTGAAGCCGTCACAATTTTCTTTCTATGTTTTACTCCTGTTCCTTTACGCGAACTTTTTTTTTATGAGAAAGACCCATATCAAATGTTCTTTTAGTTTTCATTGCACCAGTTACTAGTACAGCTGCAGCTCGTTCTCCAAAAAAGCGTAGTTGGCTTTTGCTTTTTCCCAAGCTTTATTTTGTAAGATTTTGTCGGCTTTGCTGTCTCTATATGCAATATCGTGATCTTCACAAGCAGAAGCTAAAGGATATATTCATTTGTCCCCTCGCAAAAAACGGCAAGCAAGTAGGACGGAATATGTAATTCAAACGTTAATGTTCGTATGAAGATCCACCTCACCGCACTTTCAACATTATTAAACGATCACCGACAGGACGTGGTTTTATAGATAACTACTAACTTGAAAATCGCAGTATGACAAGTAAAAAGTTATATTTTGTGAAGAGAGACATGAAGTTCGTTATATGTACGTTTGGTTTTAAGCGTCGAAACAACCAAAGATAAACTAATGGCAAAAAACACTATTAGATGGCATGAGATTTAAAAGAAGGATTAAAATCGTCATTCAGCAATTGCTTTAACACTGAACACAGGCTGAATGTGTGTAGAAATAGATTTACTATGGTTTAATCATTTATTTATTAAAACACATTTTTATTACAATAAAGAAATTATTTATTGTATAGTCCTGATCCTGGATGTGGGACGTAGGTCCCACACTCCATGTCTCTCCATTCCTCGGTTGGAACAACAGGAGTTGACGTTGCTGGTGGATCCCAGTAACTCCTGTTGTTCCAGTAACCTCGTCGTATGGCAGAGGCGATCCCGGCGATTGAGCAGCAGCAGGTTGCCAATTCCTCTCCTTGCTGTTGGAGACAAATTAGTCATCGTTCCATTTCCTCCTGCTGCATCCTGTCGAACTCCACGAGATGGTATTAACTTACGGCTCGGTAAAGAAGACATGGTTGTAATATTGTAAATAAAAACCTGCAAACCATACAAGAAATTTATGAAAATACACGGAAAAGTACGAAAACACTCCCTCTGCACCCCCCTTAAAAATCTTTATCAACAAATTTTATGAACAATTCAATAATAAAGTTCAGTGGTTAAAAGAAAATAAAACAGTAGTTTTGTTCTTGTTTAAGAAACTATTACTTTTTCATCAAAGAATGTACATTACACATTTAATTATGTGTAAAAAATATTATAACATGTTAAAGAGATAAAAATGTCAGAATAAGATATTCATTAACAAACTGAAAAACACTATCTAAAAGTTTGTAATTTTCAAATTCTTCAATGGTGTAATTCTGAAAAAGTGAAACGACCCCCCTTAGGGGTCTTATTTACGCGTGGAAAATAGCTTGAACGTTAAGATTTTAAAATATCATTAAATATTTTTCAAACATTTTTAATATACAGGGTGTCCCACCGAAAACGCCAGCTGAACTTTATAAGAGGGTTGTTCAGGCGTGACTCACTCCCTAGAGACCGTCCAAGAAAAGGAAAGATGTAAGGGTAGTTTTAAGTAGTAGTTACTAAGCAGCGTAAGAGAACGATTGTCAAGAGACAACGGCATTTGTTCAATAAAATAAACCAATAAAAGTTGTTTTTAATTTCAAAAGTACAGTCCAAAGCGCTCAATATTTTGGTCCATTTGAGCAAGATATTTAAGTGTTCGGAGAAGTGTGGAAAAGTACCGGCCATTGCGGCATCCAAACTAGTGGATGTACAGCGCGGGAAAGTCTACGTGACGAAATTGCAGAAGTACCGGCCATTGCGGCAGTCAAACTAGTGGGTATACAGCGCGGAAAACTACAAGGAGACGTTGAAAAAATACCGGACATTGCAGCACCCTTAAGCCAAACTGGTGGATGTGCAGCGCGGTAAATCCTAAAATTGTAAGTCATTCCTACTAGTTCTTTTATTGCCTCTATTTGCGATAACATTTTGAACACCATGGAAGACTTAAAAGCTTTGAGACAGGAACGCGGGGTTTTGAAATCACAATTAACGCGATTGTGCACTTATTACAAAAGTTTAGAGCAAGTAAACACAAATAGTAGTATAATTGCCGAATTACAATTACGGTTTCAAAAAAGTGAACCGTTGCTAGAAAAGTTTAATAAAGTACAATTCTCAATTGAATGCCAATGCGAAGAAGAAGCGTTAATCGATGCTGAACTTAAAGAACGCGAACTATTTGAATCAAATTATTTTTCAATTATATCAAAAATACAACACTGTATAGAGTCTTATCAGCGCAATCAAACTAACGAGTCTTTATTAAGTAGTAGTAGATCAATTCAAACGCAATCTATTAAATTGCCGACAATCAAATTACCAAATTTTAAAGGAGAAGGATAAACTAGTCATTAGATAGTGATTGATAATTTAGTTTGACGTTCAAAAGTTTTATTATTTAAAATCATCATTAGAAGGTAGCGCGGCTAAAATAATAGAGTCTATTGAAGTGTCGGCGAGTAATTACAAAATAGCATGGGATTTAGTATGTGACAGATATGAAAACAAAAAGTTAATAATGCATAACCTGTTGAAATCAATTTTTGATTTTCCGATAATTAGTAAAGAGTCAAGTTATGAGTTAAGAGTGCGATACGGTTGCAAAAAATTTGAGATCCTTAAAAGTATTAGGCCGACCTAGCGAAGGGTGGCATGATGTAATCATTTATATTGTAACTAGCAAATTAGATAAAATAACCTTACGCGAATGGGAATCGGTTAAGTACGATGACGAATTTCCTACGATGCAAGAATTATATAATTTCTTAGATACCAAATGTAAACTATTAGAAAAAATGAATTTTAAAAGAAATTCAATTAACCACGATTTCAAAACGAATTTCAATCCTAAGAAAGCAACAGTTTATGCCAGTTCAGATAAATTTACAGACACCCTAAAATGTTATTATTGTAAGAGGGATCATGTTATTTTTAATTGTCCGGAATTTTTGCACTTAACCCCTAATGCAAGGTTAACAAACTGTAAACAAAAAGCCTTATGTTTAAATTGCCTAAGGCCTGAACATAAAGACAAACGATGCACCTATGCAAGTTGTAAAATATGTAGAGAACAACACAATACTTTATTGCACTGCGATCGTATTAAAGAAACGGACAATACTAGTTTTTTAGATAAGGAAGCTGTAGGTCTATCTAATTCGGAAAAGAAACTAACTGTGACCCATTCCTTGAAACACGTCACTCAGGTGCTTTTGTCAACCGCAAACATTTTAATTGTAGTTAGAGGTCAGTCATTCAATTGTAGGGCTTTATTAGACAATGGTTTGCAAAGCAATTTTATAACGAATAATCTTTGCAACAAGTTAGGATTAGAAAGGAATAACATCAATTATTCTATTAGCGGAGTAGGAAGGCAATGCAAAAAATAAGTGATAAGGTTAAAATTACAATCAATTCAAATTATGATGATTACAATACAATAATAAGTTGTTTGGTTATAAATAATATAACGGAAGAGTTACCTTACTCATCTTTTGATATATCCGATTTTAATATACCGGTAGATATAGGTTTAGCAGACCCACAATTTAACATAAGCAGACCAATTGATGTTTTCCTAGGCGCAGAAATATTTTGGGAAATTGTTGGCAATAAAAATGAGTTATTAGGTCCCGGTAAACCCATTCTGCAAAGAACGCGATTAGAATGGATGGATAAATAAAAATAGAATTACGAACTTTATCAATAGACGATAAATTAAATGAAATTATTGTGAATCTTTGGAAAATTGATGGTGTAATGGATACGAATCTTAACATGAATGAAGAAGAAAAAAGTGTCGAAAATCATTTTATAAAAACTATAAACCTGATCCATCAGGTAGGATCATAGTTACAATTCCATTTAAGGATAATTTTAAAATCTGTTAGGCGACTCAAGGTCCAATGCATTAATTAGATTTTACAAGCTTGAATCGAAATTAGCAAAGGATCTAAATTTAAAAAAAAGTATGATAGTTTTATGTCTGAGTACATTACTTTAGGTCACATGAGCAAAATTGAGGAATGCGACAATGATAAAAATGGGTATTATCTACCTCATCACCCCATATTCAAAACAACTAGCGTAACAACAAAGGTACGAGTCGTGTTTGACGCATCCATGAAAACCAGTACGGGGTATTCTCTAAATGACGTTCAATACCCAGGACCTAATTTACAAGCAGATTTAATGTCGGTGTTGTTAAGATTTTGGCAGCATACTTACGTCATTACGGGAGATATCTCAATAATGTATAGGCAAATTTTAATTAACCCATTTGATCCCATTGTACTCAAATGAGTACGGAAGGTATGTTAGACAAATACTTACCTCTAGTGACACATTTTGTAATTGGTTAAGGCAAACCTTAATCAGATATTACAGGTTACTATATTTTCAAGTAATTTTGAGATACTGGTTGTTCTGACAATTAATAGGTGGCCGAGGTTAAATTTTATTTTATCAGGTGCAAATTTTGTCGAGTTACAACTTGTCGCACATGAAATCTTTGGTCGACAAATTTCTTGCAACGGTGATAGTACGTGTTTGTGAAGACTGTTCCTATCGGTACAAGCATAAAGAATGTAAGTATCGTATTTTGCTGTATTTTTGTATTTTGTCCGTTGGTTAGAGTCCGGTAAACATTGATGTACTTGTTTGAGTACACTGGGAAAATCTATGTAGTAAATAATTTTACTTTTGCAGAAGTATGGAACAGAAAGAAGCAGATAATTTTCAGCCGATAGCTGTAAGAACTTTTATAATAAGGCTTATACCAGTTTAAATGATGCTTTGGACAATTTGCCCTCTGTAGAAGCAGATACAATAATTGATATAGTTGTACTACCTCCAGATACAGTGGATCCACAAACCGACGAAGAAGAAGTAGACGACGACGATAATGCTGAAAACCAAAATGCTCAGACTCTTTGCGATGTTGCTGGGAAAATTGAAATTCAATTTGAAATAGAAAGCGATGATGAAGATGAAGATGATTTACCTTTGTCAGTCCTGAAAGAAAATTGATTAGTGAGAAGAAAAGTAATGGTTCTCAAACTACCAAATCAAACGAACAGCCTGAATGGACTGACAATATTAGTAATATGGGAATGGCGTCTACCTCTGGTTGTATTGATCGTCGGAATATTGTTATTGCTGATGTAGAAAACCTGGAACCAGTTGACGTATTTGAAAATGTTTTGATGACGAGGTGATGCACCATATCATCAAAGAAACACATGAATATTCCCATCAAAAAACAATCACAGTTTTTATTTATCGAAAGCGGATCTACGCCAGTTCATTGGAATCCTTTTGCTAAGTGGCTACCATACGTTGCCTCGTGAAAGACTTTATTGGGGCCTTGATGAGGATGTTGGGGTAAAGCTTGTTTCAGACGCAATGTCGAGAAACAGGTTTCTGGAAATAAAAAGTTACCTCCATTTGGCAAATAATAGCGAATTAGATAAAGATGATAAACTGGCAAAAATTCGCCCTCTTATAAATTTACTGAATCAACGGTTTCAACAGTGGGGTGTTTTCGAACGTGATTTATCCATAGATGAAGCTATGATCAAATACTTCGGACATCATTCCGCCAAACAGTTTATAAAAGGCAAACCTGTGCGTTTCGGGTATAAGGCTTGGATGTTGTGCAGCGCCTCGGGATACTGTTTTGCTTTTGATATTTATTGTGGTGCGAAAAAGGCACGTGAAAAACAGGATTTACCGTTAGGATCGCAAGTAGTTCTTGACCTCTTATCGATAGTCGCGGTACCTTCCGATCATATTGTATATTTCGATAATTATTTTACGAGCTATAATCTTTTGCAAATCCTAAAGCAAAAAGGATTTAAAGCCACAGGAACTGTTCGTGACAATCGGACAAAGAAGTGCCCTCTAACTGCCATCAAACAATGCGCCAAAAGGTCTCGAGGAAGCTATGAATACAAATTCGATTCAAAATCTAAATTGTTATTTGTGCGATGGACAGATAATAATGTTGTTACAATGGCAACAAACTATGATTCTATAATTCCATTAGGGAAAGTAAGCCGTTGGTCAAATTTGCAAAAACAAAAGTAGATGTCCCACAACCATTTTTGTTTCAAAATTACAATCGTTACATGGGGGGTGTGGACTTATTAGATCAGTCAGTGAACAATTACCGCACTAAAATTGGAGGCAAAAATGGTGGTGGGTGTTATTTACACACACAGTAAATGTTGCTTTGGTGAATGCTTGGCGATTATATCAACTCGCATCAGAAAAAGCAATGGATTTACTGCAGTTTCAGAGAGGGGTAGCACGTTATTACTTGCGTTGCAATGCTAAAAGTATTAAAAGACCATCAGCTGTAGTACCTGTAAGTATCAGAAACAGCGAAAAGGATCATTTTCCTACAAAACTGGAAAAACAACTTCGATGCACTGTCTGCCATATGAGAGCTCGCTGGGGCTGTACTAAGTGTTGTGTTACTTTATGTTTAGAAAAAGAGACTGTTTCCAAGCATACCATTCATAATGTTCCAGAGATTGTTCCACTGTATACAGGAATTATTATCATTATTTTAATAAATTATGTTCGTTCATTATGTTTTATTTACATTTTTATAATATTCTCCTGATTTCAGTTATATTTTCCCATTGTACTCATTTGAGTACATATATATATCTCACTTATTTATATTTTTTTTACATACTGTCTGACCTCAAAATGCTTCAAATTGATCATTTAAGCAGACCCTATAAAAATAATTGGAAATTTATAGAAAAAAAGTCGTGGGATCAAATGGGTTAAGGAAAATCAAATGGGTTACCAAAAAATATTTTGGCGATTTAATCCCAGCGAAGACTTAAAAACATATAAACTTAAGACGGTCACGTACGGTATGGCGCCTTTCCTAGCGTTACGGTCGCTCAAACAAATTAAAGTCTGTATACTATTGGCGCGGAGTAATAAATCATAATTGCTTGAAATAATTCTTTATTTTCTTGTGAAAGCGGCACTTCTACGGTTAAGTAAAACCA
This sequence comes from Abscondita cerata, assembly GCA_030710515.1. NCBI lineage: Eukaryota > Metazoa > Arthropoda > Insecta > Coleoptera > Lampyridae > Abscondita > Abscondita cerata. Next base: position 80,380 of record JALBCR010000633.1, read on the forward strand.
ATAAATTCTAACCAAAATACGATCATTGTGCCGCTCTTGCAGCATATCGACTCATCTAGGGTCTGAGAACAATAGTTTAATCTGTGTAAACACGTTGCCATCAGCCCAGGTACTGACGAAACGAGAATCATAGCCGTAGATGTGGGTATTATACCAAGATACAAAAATAATGGTATATAATACGTAAGAAGTAAAATTTGTAATGTGATTTACTATACAAATAAAATAAATAACATATAAATAATATATGACATAAATATAAAATAAAATAGTAATGCAGATATCGTCAGTGCATTTATTACAATTACAATTAATTTGCGGGGACCGATTTTTAGGCTTTTAGGATTGAAACAATAAAAGAAACCACATAATAATTCATATCAAGGTAGATTCGATAATTCTGACAGGTTTAGAATATCAAACACATTCACCTTTAGTTTCCGAAATTATTTCTCGAGATTTTTATATGGACGATCTAAACAATCTAATCGAAATTCAAAATGAAATTTTTCATATTATGGCGTCTTATGGATTTACACTTAGAAAGTGGTTATCAAATAATCAAAGAATTTATATTAAGTTTAAGATTAGTAATCGAGAAGAAGTTAATATATTACAGTTAAGTGAAAATCAAAAGCATCCCGTTATTCTACCTAAAGGTCACCAGTTGACTATTTTAATAATGTTAGACATTCATGAAACTACTTTGCATTGCGGACCACAACAGTTATTATACCTAACAAGAGAAAATTATTGGCCAATATCAGGTAGAACCATTGCAAAACAAATCGTGAAAAAATGTATAGGTGTTTTAGAAATAATCCAAGAGAGTGTCATGCATTAATGGGTAATTTACCTAATGTGTGAACTCAACAATTCATGCCATTTATAAATGTCGGAATTGATTACGCGGGTCCTTTTAGTATTAAGGATAAGAAAACTAAAGGTTGTAAAATAATAAGATGCTATATTTGTATTTTTGTTTGATTTGCGACGAAAGCGGTTCACATAGATCTGGTAACTGATTTAACAAGTGAATGTTTTTTGAACTGTTTAAAAAGATTTATTTCAAGAAGAGGTAAACCAAGACAAATATTGTCAGATAATGGTACCAATTTTGTTGGTGCTTACAAAATTTTGCGTAACTCCTTAGAACTGATGTCAATAGAACTAAGGAGTAAATTGGCTAGTGAAGGCATTTATTGACGCTTCATTCCGCCTCGAGCTCCTCATTTGGCAGCATTTGGGAAGCTGGAGTTAAACGACTAAAATACCATCTGAAACGCGTGTGGGGTGTACAAAATTGGTATTTGAAGAATTTTATACGATCTTATCGCAAATAGAGGCTATTTTGAACTCACGACCTCTTTCTCCATTGTCTTCCAATCCTAATGATCCTTTGCCCTTGACGCCGGCACATTTTTTAATCGGAAGAAGTTTGACCGCACTGCCCGAACCTAGTTTAGACCACATTAAGACGAATAGCTTGAATCAATACCAACTACTACAGACATTAATCAACGTGTTGCAGCCACGAACCATATGGAAGAATCCAGTTCGACCAGTGCAACTAGGCGATTTGGTCATCATACGACAAGAATCAACTTTGCCGTTTCAGTGGCTTTTGGCTCGCGTAACTAATGTTCATCCTGGAGATGATGAAATTGTGCGCGTAGTTACAGTAAAGTTGAACAATAGGGAAGTGAAAAGACCAATAACAAAAATTTGTTTGTTACCTGTAGACATTGGTGAACATTGTTAGTTGTAGTTATATTTTGAATTGCATGTTTTTCAAAATTTCCAATTGTTCAAGGCGGGCGGAATGTTCAGGCGTGACTCACAGTTTTAAGTAGTATTACTCAAGTAGCGTAAGAGAACGGCTGTCAAGCAGCAACGCTCAATATTGTTCAATGCAAAATAAATCAGTTTATTAAAATAGTTGTTTTTAATTTACGAAAGAGAGATACAGTCCACAAGTGTGTCAAGTCACAACAGGGGCGTCGGATGAAAAGTGGATTTTTGTCCATATTAAGGATCACCGTAAGGTCCCCTATGAACTTCTCCACGATTTTATTATATTTAATTTAAACAAAGTATTCGATTCTACTATAAATATAAACCAAACATTATGTGTTACAAGTTTTTCCACCCGTGCACAACCTGCACTTTCTTTACGCATCTTTCCACCAATATTTATGCTCATTCCTTTTTCCTTGCCAAATCTGAATCTTTCTATTATTCTTTTTAATTTTCATTCTCCTTATGTAATTTGACGTATTTTCTATTACTAACACAATACCTTTCTTCTACCTTCTTTCGCATATCCTCGTTCTACTCTTTCACACTGGAGTATTTTATCACTTCTTAACATTTTCTTCTCTATATTTATATATATATATAAAATCAATGGATTCTATTAATAAACAAATCTTCTATTTAACGGAAACAAAACTGAAAAACGAACGATGATCATAACGCAAATAAACCAGTAAGTGAGAATTTTTATATGATACCAGCATACAAAATTGAATTAAAATCGTAATTTGACAGTCAACGAGGCAAATTGAAAGTGCAAAAACAACATACTAACAGCACTAATAGTTATTTATGTATCAAGGCACTAAAGTTTGATTTTTCATGACGAATGTGTTTTAGTTGCAGAGGCGATAGCCGAGGCAAATAAAACACGTGAGTAGTAATAGTAGAATATGCTAACAGTTTGAAATCAAGGGTACTTAATTTTTAATAAAAATACAATTCAGATATTCTTTTTCTTTCTCTCTCCCCCTTGTTACCCGTTTCACCTATCTAATTACCTTCAGCATTATTGCTCACCACCTTTCTCCTCATCGCTATATATTTATCACTTGGTGTCGTTAGATCATATCGTAGGTATATCACTAGACGTTTAGAATCGATAAAGTCTTCATTCCCCATATCTTCTTAGGGGAAGACCTTACCGTACCAGGTCTTGTCTCATTTCCTAGCACATAAAAAGTACATAATTCCTAGCCTTGAGTTTCAAAATCGTATGTATATCATTACACGCTTAGAATCGATAAAGTTTTCATTCCCCATATATTCGTAGTGGATGACCTTACAGTACCAAGTCTTGTCTCATCTCCTAGCACATAAAAAGTACGTAATTTCTGTACTTTTCTTTTTGCGATTTGACCACCCTTTCAATGATTTGTGGTATGGGGGGTGTAGCTTTTACGCTAGCCACACCCCCCATTTCGATCTTCAAATAATATTACTAATTTTGGAGTACAAAGTCGGTACAAAATTAGCACATAAAAGTACATAATTCCTGGCCCTTTAGATTCAAAATTGGTGATAAAGGGGGGTGCAGTTTACGGACCTCCCTAAAGCATTATAATCTAAAATAAATGACCGATTACCATAAATATAAATGCTAAGGAAAAAGTCGGATTAAAATACCCACACGTTCACGATGATGGAGAACGTTGTTGCAAACGACCAGCATGAATAACACAATAAAGTGAAATGTCGGGATTCCCCGGAAACTAATATGGCGCCGAAAAGAAAATAAAGTAACAGAGCCGCGACCTATCGGCGCTCAGAGTAAACAGACAAAAAACTGCTTCAAAATGCAATTTAACACATATAACTCGTAACAAAATTAAAATTTATGCATTATCGCCGCTTTTTAAAATTGTTGAGTTTCAAACGAGCAAATTTTTTTTTAAATCATTCTACCTGTTCTCGGTGTTTGTGTTTGAATGAGGCCAATCTCTTCAAATCGCTCAGGTACGGTATCCATTATTTTCACAGATAATGCAAGATTAATCACTGATTGAGCAAATGTCAACAATCAGATTTTCTAAGGGGACTTGATTTTATAGATAAAGAAATTTTGGGTTGCACATGCTCGGTACTCAACAAATAGCGTTAACTTTTTTTTTAAAGCTCCACTCTTTAGTAAATAGGAAGAGTTTGAGAAAATGTATGGTCATTGGAAACCATAATGTACGGTCTTGCTAATCACATACCTTTTTCTTTAAATATGATATCTGATGGCTACTGAAAAAAAAATGCATTCAAAATCAAAAATGAAAGGTGGTTCGATTTCTTTGCTCGTATAAACGGTCACAAAATCAATTCTTCGTTATTAATGCCAGCAAACAATAGCCTGCTGTAAGTTTGCAAGAAATTGTACAACTGTAAACAACACTTTGTTCAAATTAATAATCAAAAAACAGCTGTCGACAAAGTCGCAACGTATTAAGAAATTCATCCTTGGCTCATTTCTTAATACCGTTGCTCGCTATCTTAATAGCTATCATTACATGCTCATTGGATAATAAAACTATTATTTTGTTGCTAAGTATCATTTTTATTGTTTGATACATAAAATGTCAACTTTAGAGACTTCTAACAGTTTAAAAATGTCATACTTTTGTGACGCTTGGAGAAAACTATAATAAATTATTGATTTAAAAAAACCTCCGTACCACAGTCCATACATCCATATCTATGGATACGAACTGTTATTTAATCGATAGTATTATTTTATGTCAATGACATTAACAATTACTGGTTTTGTAATTTGTATATTTTTCCTAAAAGTGCACATTTGAAAAGAAATGTCAGGTCTACCTAAATTACCAGGATATAGTTTTAGAGATCCTACTGTAAGTCACTAAAAATATACATGCAATTACATTAATATATATCATTTTTTAGTTGACCAAATTTAGTTTGCCGAATAATTTTTATATTATAAATGGATACAAAATACCAAAAGCTACCACCGTTGGAGTCGGTGGACGAGCAATCGACACAGAATCTGTATCTTACTTTACCACATACGATCCTGTACTTTATGATCCATCTTTAACTTATGGAAGAACTCGTTCTGTTGCTTTACCCCAGTTTTTACCACATTACGCACTATACGATTCAAAATGCCTTTGTTTTAATGCGTTTTTTAAACAGTCGGTTCCCGAGTCACCAAACGAACATTACAGAGTAAGAATAGTAAAAATTATTTATTTTTTGGAAAATGATACGATTACCGTGATGGAACCAAGAACATTAGTACGATATCTTATTTTAAGTGAAATGCGATTTATTCGTTTAATTATTTTAGAACAGCGGCTTAGAACAAGGCAGAATTGTGAAAAGAGGTAGAATTCCAAAAAATAATTTAGGCGATGTGTGGCATTGGAAGGACTTTGGTATTGGTAAAGACATTAGCTTTCACGGCATCGTTTATCACATAACTGATTGCGATTCGTTTACACGAGTATGAGAACGTAAGTGGATGTTAGAAAATAAATTAATTTGTTTATTTGTTCGAATAGGAGTATATGAAGAGTCAAGGATTAATTATGAACGATGGTGAACAAATGCCCTTGGACCCGTACACGGAAGCACGAAAACTGGCGGTGCAGGTACATGAAACCAAAACACCTCCTGCAGACGATAAATTGAGAAGATTTCTCGAATATGATGGCAAAGTTCTCAGGTATTTGCAAGGCTCAAACTTTCGATCTAATCAAACAATGAATTGTTGAAATAAAAACGGTTTTAGGGATTTAACCGTATAGTTGCTAACGTTATTCCACTATCGTAAAATCGGCGCCACACGATCTACGATCACCTTCCAATGTATGTATTTATTTTTTTATTATAATGTTACGCCACTGAGATTACTAGAATAAATTAGAAGGATCGCGATGCTTCTAGAACTCCGTATCCGAACTTTCGATTATCATCTATATATTATTTTAGAGTTATCAAAGCGTGTCAAGTAATTATTTAGATCAACTTGAAGTTATTAGTCGTCAGTTAAGTTTATGTAAATTACAATGAAAAACTTTTTATTATTAATTAATTATAAGAAAAAGTTTTTGTTTATCAAAAGTTCTGCATGTTGTAAAACTAAAATATTTTCAGTCGTATACGAGGTATGTTAAAAATATGAATTTTACTCAAAAATAAAGTGCCTTCATTTTTTATAATGTCGAAAATCATTATCAAGAAAATTTATTTAAAATTGTAAACTACGTTCAAATACTAAGATTATTATCTTCCGGGTTGAGCCGTGTTCGTCCTTCTTTCCTACGTTCTCTGCTTGACGTTTCGCTAACCATGCTGTTAGCTTCTTCAGAAGTTACTCTAAAGACTGATGTTGTTGTCTTCTGCTCCTCGTTATATATACCTATGTTCCGTTACGGTTGGTTGATGTCGATCAATGACGGGTGGTTGGTTTTCGATGGTTGGTTGATCTTCTGTTTGGTATCGACTAATTTTGTGGCGACATTTGTTTTCTTTGTTTTGTGAAGAGTTAGTTTCACGTGTTGCTTAATCGGTAACCATCTTCTCGATTGAAGTTGTTTTTGTTTTTCATAATTTCTAAGGATTCTCTGATTATCCTTGGATAGTAGTTGTTAGTCCTTGATAGAACTTTAGCTTCCTCGAAGTTGATGATGTGTTTTCCTTTTTCGTGTAGATGTTCTGCGATTGCTGATTTATCTCCGCTCTGGACTTGGCGTCTCGGTGATGTTCTTTTTAATCTACATTTTATGTTGCGTCCGGTTTGACCAATGTAGACCTTTCCACATGAATAATAGAAGAAGAATATCGGTGTCAGGTTTGGAACGGTTAGAAAAATTCAGCAACTACTACCTTCTAATAATAAGGATAACCTGCCGAAACTCTCAACAAAAGGGGTCTACCAAATTGATTGTTCATGTGGAAAGGTCTCCATTGGTCAAACCGGACGCAACATAAAATGTAGATTAAAGAACATCACCGAGACGCCAAGTCCAGAGCGGTAGATAAATCAGCAATCGCAGAACATCTACACGAAAAGGAAAACACATCATCAACTTCGAGGAAGCTAAAAGTTCTATCAAGGACTAACAACTACTATCCAAGGATAATCAGAGAATCCTTAGAAATTATGAAAAACAAAAACAACTTCAATCGAGAAGATGGTTACCGATTAAGCAACACGTGAAACTAACTCTTCACAAAAACAAAGAAAACAAATGTCGCCACAAAATTAGTCGATACCAAACAGAAGATCAACCAACCATCGAAAACCAACCACCCGTACCTGATCGACATCAACCAACCGTAACGGAACATAGGTATATAACGAGGAGCAGAAGACAACAACATCAGTCTTTAGAGTAACTTCTGAAGAAGCTAACAGCATGGTTAGCGAAACGTCAAGCAGAGAACGTAGGAAAGAAGGACGAACACGGCTCAACCCGGAAGATAATAATCGTAGTGACAATAGCCGTGAAAGCTTACTCACATCCAATTTTTGACGGTCGCATACGAAGGACATTGATCACCAAGGGTATTAAGCATATCTTCTTAAATCTGCTTACTTCTTAACCCTTTTAAATACAAGTACTTGATGATTGCTCGATACTCCAATTTTTCGATTTTCACAATTTCGGTGGACATCTTTTTTCATTTAATTTATTGCGTGACTCTGGTTTACTTTTTGACGTCAAACTTTACACTGACACTTCTAATAAGTTATTGTTCGTTGCTATGGTAACGCAATATTTTGTTTATGCAAGGAACTGGTCTAGGCTAACTAGATATCAATACATCCTCGTACATAGTATAAGACTGAAAATTTTCATATCTTATATTTTCACATTAGTTTTTACACCATGCAGAGCTTTTTATGAAGAATAACTTTTTTTCCTAATAACTAATTAATAATAATAAAGTTTCCCATATAGTGCAAACTTAAGTGGACACATTGTATAACGAGTAATCTTGCATATTTATATAAAGTTACTGTACGTGTTAAATAAATAATCACTTGATACCGTAGAAAAGTGTAATTCGATCATAGCTGTTTATTAATTCTCGGGGTTTGTGAACGCGGTAAGAAGAACAACGTTAAAATTTGTTACAATGATTAACAAAAAAATTCGTTCTATACAAAATACTTAAACTAAAAAAAAATACATTTCCTTGGCTTTTTGTTCAAAAATGTTTACATCATCAAAATTGGTTTAATTTTTTCCCTCTTCCTGGTTTCTTCTCCTCTATTACTGTGTCATCCAGTCTATCCCTTCTTCTCATTTCCTTAATAATAATTCTCTTTCCTTTTCATCCTCCCTTAATTCCCCACACTCTTCTCTTAGTTGTCTTACCCACACAATCTACATCGTCTCTTGTCATCTTCGAGCCAATATTTATTTCCGTTCTACTCATTACCACACCTTGCTATGATTTTTTTCTTTTAAACTTCTTTCTTCCAATATATATATAACGTGGTAATTTTTCCTCTAGATTTACTTATCCCTTCTTCGTACAGCATGACTCTCTTTTTCATCTCTATCTTTATTTCTTTGTCCACTATATGTCCCGGTGTCTACCTATCCAGCTTTAATATCTAGTTTTAATATGTTTGTTCTATTTTCTCCAGTTCTTCCCATTCTTTTCATCTCCATGTTCCTGCTGTGTAAACCATGACACTCCTAACCAATTTATCAAAAATTCGCCTTTTCTTCTCTGTGTCGTTTCCATTCACTCTCTCTACCATTGCCTATGCCTGTCATACTATTCCATTTTCCTTCTTCGTTAGTTTTTTTATGCGTTCATCGTCCTTGTAATCATCAATCATATTTCAAGTTTGTATCCTAAATATCTCCATTCATCTACGTTCTCTAATTTCTCCTTCACCACCACCATTTCACCCTCTTATTTCTACTCCGTCTTTTTCTTTCCACGTTTGCGTATAGAGTCTTTTTTTTTCAAATATTTTTTTACTCCCTCCATTACCTCTCATTTCTTCATTGTTTTTTGCTATCACCACTATGTCGTCCGCATATGATAATACCGAGACCTTTATCATTCCCATCACTACTCCTCCCTTTTGATGCTTTTGTATTTCTTCCTCTATGTCGTATATGTAATGTTAGACGCTTGATTGTCTGGTCAAAGAATTGTATTTGAAGTTGACTGTACAATTCGTAAACACTTTTGATACTGTTACATGGCTCGTCTAAACCAGTGCAATTATATATTTATTTATTGCATTTATAGTTTTTTACTATTAATTGTCAGTAATAATAATGTGAATAGAGTTTTATAATGCTATTCCAATTTAGACAAAAGTTTCTGCCAAATTTAAAAAATTTATTTGGTAGACTTATGTATTCAAAACAGAAACTTCTCTCCGGTGCATAAATGCGAACATTTTTCTAAGAACTAAATTAGTGTACGGTATTGAATTGGAATGAGTTACTCAATTAAATGTCCCCTACTCATCCCTATATAATTAAAATCATCGAAAATATTCAACAGTCGATTAAAAAATTTGAAAAAAAAACGCTTTGCATCTAAATAAAATGCACCAAATAATTGGCGCAAAGTGTAGATGGCTCTACCACCGGTTTAACCTAAGTTGTTTAGTTGCTGATGATTGTCGTTCATGTGTATATGCGTCAGTTGCACAAATAATTAAAAAGGCAGAGTTAAATGGACGATAACGCCATCTACATGTCGGGGCAATTTTTTGGCACACTTTATTCTTTGCGTATTTTACCAAATATTTCAATCAACGATTTAACCATTTGATCCCCTATTTTAAGTATGCACCTTCAGATTTAGAGCGGTAATTTTCAGGGTTTAAATTCAATATGTTTGTAAATTACAACAATTTGAAACAAATGTATTAGATCAGTTAATTCAAACATTCGTTCAACCGTTGTATAACAGGGCACTTGTCATATGATTCGTCGAATATTTGAACCAAAAGTTAGAGGCTAATATTTGAATCAAACATTGAGCGCATCGTATAGCGGTGGCATAGAAAATGTCATCATAAAAATGTTTTTAAATGTTCTTTATGAAGAAACTTTTTACGAAAGTGACCGAAACGTTGGCAATTACGGTTACCATTTTGTCACGGTACAATCCGAAAGGACGTTTTTGTTTCAACAATAACTCCGGTCGTAGAAGTCCCAATTATTAATATGAATTGTTATAGGTTCGACGCGTTGTGGGACACGAGAGATGAAGAATTTGGAGAACTGCGTTTGTATCAATTACTTTATTATTTATCGAATGACTCCATAGCAATAAAACAATACAGGAACGTAATAGTGGCAGAGATCCGATTTCTCTGCTTCTAAAAAGCACTAAAATTCCAAAGGTTGGTTTTGTCAGAAAGGTTAAAATTTCGTACCCTTAGAAAAAGCTTTCTTCTTAAAATCGTTCAACAAAACCTTTTTTTATTTTGTTTCAAAATACAACAATAAATAATAATATAATTGTGTCGTAAATCTAGGTTTGGAAAGATAGGCCTATTACATATCCTTCAATATATTTAGAATTATCGGATGCGGAAGTTACTGAATATTATCAACCTAGAGATCTATTAATTGGAGAAACTGTATATATTTTGGGCCGTCCAATGCTTTTAGTAGACTGCGACAAATTTACACGTAACTATTATAATAAAGCATTGTGTATTGAACAAAAACCAGCAATTGAATACAAACCGAAACCTAAAGAAAAACCACCAAGTCCAATGCCCCCTCACGACGGCATCGGTAGTTTAGAAGATTCATTACAAAACACAAAGAAGTTTGATCTTAAAGCACCTAGAAAAGACGTCATTCGCCAACTTGTAAACGCCCAAAAATATTTAAGGTACATTTTGAAAATTGATGTTGTCCATCCTGAAGATGAAATTAGAAGATTCGTTTTGCGATATTCTTTATCTGAAGGAACTCTTTATATCTACGAGCCGCCAATAAGAAACTCTGGAATTACTGGTAAGAACAATAGCAAACAAAATGTATTTTCATAAAATATTCTTAGGTGGTAAATATCTCCGCGATATGTTGGTAATCAAACCCGGATCTGACCCCTTAAATCCAAGTTATTATACACCAGCTGATTTCTACATTGGAGCCGTAATTAACGTCTTTGAACAAAAATTCATAATTATTGATGCTGATTTGTTAGTATATCGATACATGCAAGCAAATCCTGAAAAGTTTCCATGCGAAGTGATTGAAAACATACGTAACCATATGTTCAATCAAGGTTTCTTAAGCGAAGATATTGATGATCAACTGGAAAAACAATGCCAGGATCAAAAGAAAGCAGATCGAGATGCTATAGGTACAAATCGCGATTGTTTTAGAAATTATCTAATGATCACACGTATATGCAGGTGCCAAAATAGAGTATCCTACAACGGAACTTGAAAAATGTTTGACTGGATTAAATGTAAGTGAAGGAAGTAGAGGCGCTGATATAGCAAAGAAGAGAGCAGAAATCCTAGAGCAATACGAAGAATCCATTAAGCATAAATATGTTGTACCTGAACATGGAATTGATTCTGTCAACGCGACGTGTAGATACCCATTAATTATTGGCGAACAACCAGATATTACTTGTAACGAAGAAGATGGTAAGTCGTACTGCGTGCGTTTATATTTTATTTTCAAAAACGGATTAGCGCTAAATTTTACTAATGTCATGTCAGTGGTTCTATGTCGACCTCCATATTTTTCAATACTGTCTGTTTTCAGACCTTTTCTTAATCACGCAATCATCTTTCTAAATGTACGTTCTTGTATCTCCTTCTGCCAGACCCTCCCTCATGCGTTTACCACTTTTGTTCCTTGACACTTTTTTTTCCGGAAGCTTTCTTTCTTCCCTGACCCTCTGCGGTCCCAACTTTCTTTCTATTTAATGCCGTTATCAGTACCATAGTTGCATGTGAGATGAGAACAATAGTTCAATGTTTGGCAACTAGATGCTTTCTTTATTATTTGGTACAGGCAACGGTAGATTCGGTCTCATAGATTATACTGCACAGTTCAGCTTACACTCTGAAAGGCTTTTTTTATATTTCTAAATCACTCCATTGGTAACTCATCAACATCATAAGAAATAAACCAATAGCCAGTAATAATTGCGGAATCACGGACTCACTACTTACACGTGTTTCGCCCTATTTGAGGCTCATCAGTGTAGCGTAGCTCAAACGCATGTCTATAAAGATCTTCAATATACCTACTCTTTCAAAGTAAGGACTATATTTGAATTCACATTTAGTGCTAAATGCAGAACACTATTTAACTTTTCTTGATGAAACGCTTTTCGAGAAGATTGAACATAATCCTCTTCTTGTTCGACAAGAAATGTGGTTTCGACACGATGGCGCTCCACCTCACTACAGTAGACAAATACGTGAATGGTTGAATCAACATTATTCTGAAGGTTGGATTGGTCGGGGAGGTTTGATTGGCCGCCAAGATCTCCCGACCTGAACACTTTGGATTTTTTCTTTGGGGCAATTTGAAGCAACTGGTTTATAGTTAATACACGTGAACAATTACTTGACCAAATAACAAATGGGTTTAACAAAATTCGGCAAGATGGTGCATTTTGAACAACTGTTATAGATAATATTTTTCTTTCATAGTAATTTATTTTCTTGTTATCCATTTTTAGAGTTGTACTTTTACTTTATAATGAAATAAAATTTAAACCTGATGTAGTTCAATTAAATAAAAAACAAAATACGACTTATCTTCATACAACATTTTTTTCTTAAAATGGCTTCCCGAACACAATGTCAAAATTTTGTACACGTATTATAAATCACCCTGTATACAGTGAACATTTCGTCTGGAATAATTGACGTATATAAGTTCCAGATTGTTTACAACAAAAATTATCGCACATGTCAATTTTCTTTTTTTAAACCGGATATTTACTAAAATTCAGATTAATTCTTTACCCCCTCTACTTTGTAATGACGTCATAGATATTTTTTTAAACAACACTACTTAATTTTTTGCAGTTTTGGGTAGACTTAAGCTTTCTGAGTTCAGACCAGCGTCACTTTTTGACTTTTGACATTGACACTGATAGTTTCCGAGACATTAATTTTTACAGTAAAACAAAATCTAGATTTTTTACTAGTTTTTTTTAACAAGTAAAAAAAAATCTGTAAGTCAGTTGGTTATGACTATTATTTTACCTTTACCTAGAAGAAAATAGTTCGTTATTAGACCGAAAAGCAAAAAATCTTAATCAAAATTTCGATTTTTTTCTTTTCGAATCATTTTTTTCAAAGATAAAGTAAACAACTGACTAAATGACTTACAGAAAATTTTTATCACTTGTTTCAAAAATACTTGTAAAATATCTCTAGTTTTTGTCTTATTTGAAAATTATTATCTAGGGAACAGGCCATTCAAAATGCAACTCTATATTGTTTAAATGGGGTGCGATTTTTAATCCAAATTGTGAGTGTGGAAACGAACCAGAGATCGTTACACATATTATAGAGGATTGTCAATTAACGATGTTTAAAGGAGGGTTTCCAAACATTCATAATTTAACGGGTGAAGCAATATTATGGCTTACGAATCTCAAGAAGATCTGAAGTTCAGCGATGTTTTGTATTCTTGTCTTGATTATCTGTTTTTTCATTATTTTGTTTTGCTATTTCTTTAACCTACTATTTTTTTCGTCATTGTCGTGACTGGCGCTTGGACCGGTCCATTATATGTCGTCATGCAATGGCTGTGCTGTTATATTTTATGTTCTTATTTACTTTCTATAATGTTTACACACTTAATTAATATTATTACATGTGAATACTAGGGTGGGTAAGGGTTGGCATGTTTAGGTTTTAGTGGTTTTCCTAAACCTTGAAGTAAATGCTTTGCCAAGACGAACCAATCCACTATTGCACACGGTTTCGTCACCACACTATACAGGTTTATACTGATCTTCTGGGGCACCATACATAACACTTACATCACAATACAATATTTGTATAATGTACCATATGAATAAATAAATAAATAAATAAATCTAGGGAACTGTCAACGTCAACGTCAAAAATGACATGTCTGACTCAGAATGCTTAAATCTACCCAAAAATGCAAAAAAATTAGGGGTGCCATTACAAAAAAATATCGATGACATCATTGCAAAAAGTAGAATTTCAGAAAATATGCGCTTTATGGCCGTTTGCACCAACAACATTTAAATTTAAGCAATGCTTAAAAACAATCATTGCTGTGATTTTAACAATTGTAGCTACGTTTTTAAGCGGCTGGCCCTTAAGTTTAAGTTTTGTCGGTGCAACCGAAACGATCTGGAACTTATAGATACCAATTATCCCAGACTAAACGTTTCCACGGTATACTTACTTTATTTCCCGAAAACTATCTTCCCCGCGTACTTCCTGTACGCTACTTCCTTCCCCGCAACTTTACTCCCTGCTCATAATAAAAAATGACAATAAAATACATAACCAACAGAAAACCACCAAAAACTGCACCAAAAACTTGACTCGGACACGTGTTTCAACAGCTAAGCTGTTATCATCAGCGATACCGTATATTGCGAAACCAACTATTTACGTATAGGTACTCTTAAACTATTTTAAATGACTCCATGCATTTATGAATCTTTACCTATAGATAAAAAGTCATTAACTTGCAAATCCGCCTTGGCGGGTTTCAATTGTCGATAGCTGACCATTAACTTTCGATATTTTATCGTATTCGGCAGCTTACAAATTGTTGTTCATGTTGAATATTTGTACTTATAAAGGGTATAAGGTATTCCGTTTTTTTGCGGAATTGTGATAATTTCGAGCTTCTTTACTGTAGCTTGTAATTGGGTCGCGATTGGTTCAAATTGTTAAAAAATTAAATATTAAAAACAGAAATTAGGGACTGAATCAAATCTTCAATCAATTTTAGATATTGAATTACCGATCATATTACAATTATCTCAACCAAAAAAAAAAAAGCAATTTTGAACTTAAGTTCTCCCACTGAATCTGATTTACTTTTTGCATTTCTCGACTCGTTTCTATAAACTTATTCGATCAGTCCTCTACGACTCCTTCACCTTCAAGAGATATCCATAGTGGATTCCCGTTGCGTTTTCCATCCTAAGTCTTTGGCAAACTCTCGCCAGCAGAAGGTTAAACTGCCATGTTGTCCTTATCTGTCATTCCTTCGAAAACACCATTGACACTTAATAGTATAATTGGCTACTTATACTTATTAGGGTACGGGTCGGAGAATGTATAAGAAGAGTTGCATTTTGACTTATATACTAAAATAATCATTAAAAATGGCAATTGTTTTAAATTACCAATAATAATATTTATTGTAGTTGGAGCCGATTCATTACCCCAAAACATATCGATACACCTGAAGAAGTTGTTCAGAAACATTATGCAGAAGTTTACAGAAAACAACACGACATATGCGATCACGCTAAACCCGTAGAATGTGCGGCAGCAAAGACGCCAAAGAATACCACCCGACAAGAAACCATTACCAGAGCCTTTCGAACCAATAATGGTTAGCGACGTGCCTCAATCCAAAGATGCGTGCAAAGCAAAAGCAGTACATTTTGTTGATGACGATATGCGTTGTCACCGAGATAAGTATGATTTATGCGATCGAAAACACCCAAAAACTACCCGCGATTGCACATTGTATAAAAAGTAACGATTGATTCAATAATATAATTTTTTTATATTATTTGTAAAATTTGTATGTATAGGAGAATATATGAGATGAAACATTATCAATTTGTTTTGTACTTATTGTAAGATCAACGCTTAGAAAAATGAGGAGTCATTCATTTCCCAACCTGTATATTAATAATAAGCTTTAATCCTACTCGACTCTGCTACTGTTGCAAATTCAATAATTCTTTTTTCAAATAATCAGAATTGTAATCCTACTGCGATTCCTCTTTTCATTTAATTTTTCGATGTACCTTTAAATTATTTGCATGTTCTTTATCCTCCACAAAGCATTCTGCATTATTTCTTGCCTTCTTTTCTTTTTTCTTCTTCTGTAAGTCTTTCTCTTTTTTTATAACTTTTTGACTGTTCCTTGGATTTGTTTGGCTTTGGCTGTTGCTTTTTGTCACTAGAAGATTTTACAAGAGGAATATTTGTTCCGTCTGCCCGCCAATTTTGACCATTTCGCTATTCATAGATATTGCTATTCCGTTACAAACAATCTTGATATATATTTTCGAAAAAGAAGGACATTGAGAGTGTTACCTAAAATGCAACACGTTAATTGTCATCTAATAACATTTTGCAGTAAAGTAATGGTTGCTTCAACTGATTAGTATTAGTAGTTCAAATAATAAGCAAATGGTAAAGACGAACTTAGAACAATATAAATTACACCAATATCAGTTAATTGAAACAATCACCGATGGTAAATTATAGGAGTTACGTTTATAACCTGGGTGCAGTATCCCATGGAACATTTGGCGCTGAGAAGTCTAGGTCTTAGTTGAAGTAAAGTCAGATAACTTTAAAATATACTTTTATATGATTTTTTTGTTAACTGTAAGTAGGTACATACATGCGTTGCAATTTTGTTCAAAGCGCTCGCAACTTTAACGTAGATTGTAATTATTTGTAATTTAACCACCGTAGAATTCAATTTCCTTAAGGCTGGCATTTACCTAAACGAAATTTAAATTGCGTGTATGTTTAGTTGTCTAAGTCATTTAAAAACAAATCTGTCAAAACATTTTTACGACTTTCGAATAAATACTCACTTCTAATCCTATGTAACCCTTGTCTATTGTTTGGTTAGTGAACAGGTGTTTATTGTAAAATCAAGCAAAGTGCAATGTTTGTTGCCTAGTTTTAAAATTAAATATATGGTAATTTTACGGATTTTGGGAAAAGTGTAGTTTCCATTATATTACGAAAAATTAATGTTTTAAAAAAATTCGACACGTTCTTTACAAGATAGTTACTTATATCTATCTATTCATCGAGATGTTTGCAATATTATTCTTATATTATTTAAAACACTATTCGTAAATATTTATAGTAAAATAGACTCATACTTTTTGGATCACAGAAACAGTTACCTTTTATAAATTTAATAAAAACTTACTCTGTCCAGTAGTTACGATCAAACATTAGTAATAAAGAAATAAAAAGTCGTCCGCAATTACCACTTTCAAACTAACTTCTAAAAATTGGAACAAATTGTACTGCACAAATGAAGTATATTCTGAGAGTAAATGCCAGCCTTAATAAAAGATATTTGTGGCGTTGTATATTTTTGCTTTAAGATTCGTTTAGTTTTCGTTTTAGAAACGCTGCACAATGTTAGTATTAACATAATTCGAATGATGATATCTTCGATGATATGACTTTTCTTCAGATTCAGAAGTTTAAATTGACATTTCCTTTACTTTTAATTTATAGACAACAAAGTATAAGAT
Organism: Abscondita cerata; assembly: GCA_030710515.1. Taxonomy (NCBI): domain Eukaryota; kingdom Metazoa; phylum Arthropoda; class Insecta; order Coleoptera; family Lampyridae; genus Abscondita; species Abscondita cerata. The sequence continues at coordinate 97,651 of JALBCR010000633.1, forward strand.
ATGTAGAAAATACCAAACTGCCTTAAAGTAAATAAATAAATTTCAAATTAAAATTGCTAAAATGTTTTACTATATTTTTCCACACAACAAAATAATGACAACTAAGCCCTTATAATCTTATTTAAATGTTATTTACATTTTAGAATAAAAGAGACACTTTTTGTTATATTCCTCGTCTAAGAAAAAGTTCCGCTTGGAAGAAATCGTATATTCCGTGCACAAAATTTTGTACAACCACTCAATTCATATTATCAACATTCGTATATCAATAATTCAATCTAAAACAAAGCCCCCGTGCACTACCGTTTCAACTCGTCAAGATGTTTTGCGGTCAAAGTAGGTATTTAGAAGCTTAGTAACGCTTACGTATTTGCTAAGTTTTGACTTTTTTTAATTAGTTGGTAAAGAATTGTGATACTTGCGTGAAAAGAAATATTTAGTGTTAAGAACGTTTTGTTTTCCAAGTACTATTTGTGTTTATTCATCATACCTAGTGTTGTAGTTATAAGTTTAATTTTGTGTTGATCGTAAATATACTAAGAAAACAATGCCATATACCTGCCGTGTTCGTGGATGTAAAGACCTTAGGGTCTTAAATTTTTCTTTCCCTAAGGAGGACTTAACAAAATTCAGTGGCTCAGATACGTGTGAGAAGAAATCACATTGCAAATAAAACGAGCACTGTAATTACAAAGTGGCTTGAAAGGTTATTAGAATATACCGTTTAAAGAAATATAATTTAGGTTTGAAATCATTTTAAATGGTTCAAAAAGGAAACAAGGCAATTCATTAAAGTTTACTAAGTTATTGTAATCCATTTTCAGATTGCAATTTTATGATTCTCCCATATACCTTCCACATCCATAGAATTTCCCCAAATTCTAAAAAAATACATACTGAATATCAATCTCATGAAATAGTAATACAAGAAAACTGTTCTTCACATGAACTGTATTAGTAAGAAAAAATTACTACAATTCACGACATATACAAATATTTTTTAAAAATGAACCCTCAACCAATTGGACCTTTTAAAAAAATGGAGGTCATTTTAGAATTAGTGCCCAGGCTTTTTTTTATAGGTGAGTGTTGCCTATATGCGTGAAGGTATGCGCACAAAAAATTTTTTTGCCTACTAGCCTAAAATTATCATTATTCACCGTTTGTTAAATCAAGAATGAATTATTTTTCCTAATAAATTGTGTGGAAAGTAGTAAAATATCGTGCGAGTTTCTTGATATAAGCACGACTTAACTTAACACAACAAAAAATAATCAGAAATATAACTTTAAAGTTCCTAATCCTAAATTAATTCTTTGTGGTATTGCAATACCTATATGATTTTAAGTACATTTATCTTTAATAGTATATTGTTTGATTAGGATTAAAAGTGTTGGTTTTTGGCGAACAAATTTTGGATCATTGTAGAGGCCAGAAGCTTAGCGCTTAGCTTACGAGCTGATGCAAAATTTATACACAAAAAGAAACACGCGTAATCTGAATAAAACATGCTAATCCCTTCTCACAACCAAAATCATCCATTTACCTAATATTTTCCTTTTGAAGTTATATGCAAAACCACATTAGGGTCAATAAAACAAAAGTGAGGTAATTAGGATATATAGCGTAGTCAAACATTAGTCGCCATATTGCTAATTGAGTTTGTTGCTGTGATTGTTTGTGGTCCAATTTGGTAAAACTCAGTAAATATGGAATCCTAATGGAGATTTAAGTGTACCTAAGGAGATACAAAAGTGTTTAAAAGAGGTTTCATTGCATTTCTTCCCGAAGAAATCTCGAGAAATTTATGAATGTGTGTGTACCAGCGTTTTATGCATTGGTGCAAAGAAAAATTAAGATTGTATTCAGAGGAAGTACCTACAGATGGTGTATTTCTCAGAATTAGCTAATAATATAAAGCCGTCAACGCTTTGGTAACAATATTCTATGTTGCGGTCAACGTTGGATATAAAGAACAAGGGACTGGAAAAAATATCGCCGAAAAAATACCACTAGAAAAAAAACCCAGGAAAAAATATCCTCGGAAAAAATAGTACCTATTCCAAAAATGAATTATTTCAAAATATAGTTATCAATTTTATATTTCTAATTTTTAAAAGATAAGAAGCAATAATTGATAAATTTTAATTTTATAAATATTAACACTGTTACTTATTTATATTTAAATAAAATCAATACAAAAGTGTTATTCGGTTCGATTTAAAAGCAAGGGGAGCTCAGTACTTTTCCCAAAAAACTACCTGCTTTTATATGATTTGAGGTAAACGGTGTTGGTTGGTAGATGTGATCGGGGGTGAACGGTGTTGGTTAGTAGGTCACAGTTATTACAATTTTCTTCTTGAAAAATTACATGTTTTAATGTGATTTGGGGTAAATGTGTTGGTTGCTAAGTGTGATCGAGGGTGAACGGTACTGGTTGGTAGGTTACAGTTTTAACAATTTTCTTTTTAAGAAAAACTACATGATTTCATGTGATTTGAAGTAAACGGTGTTGGTTGGTAGATGTGATCGGGGGTGAACGGTGGTGGTCGGTAGATTACAGTTATTATAATTTTTTTCTTTAAAAAAATTGCATGTTTTCATGTGATTTGGGGTAAACGGTGTTGGTTTGTAGATGTGATCGGGGTAAACGGTGTTGGTTGGTAGATTCCAGTTATTATAATTTTCTTCTTAAAACAATTATATGTTTTTATGTGATTTGGAGTAAATGATGTTGGTTGCTAGGTGTGATCGGAGGTGAACGGTATTGGTTGATAGGTTCCAGTTATAACAATTTTCTTTTTAATAAGTTTAGTGGTACATTTGAAAAACAATCAATGTAAATCATGCTGTTCTATTCTCCAAATCTACTTGAAAATATGCGAATTTGAAGACTAAAAGTTTTGGTTTATTATGTATACATATAATTTCCTTGAAGTCTCCGTCTGTCTGTTTATCATATCCTCCGAAGTGTTTAAAAAAAAAACTGAATACACCATCCGATAGAGGATTTTAAGGAGGTCTGGATGTAAAGGTTTTTGAAACTCTAACTTATCCCACTGGGGGGCTAGCCACTCCCACTCTTTCTAAACTTCAAAATTGATTTTTGTTTTTATTACCAAATATGTTTGTCTTGATAAGACAAACATCTTTTGTATACATTATTTTGACCTATGACCTCAAGGTCAAAATTCATGCGTCCGTAGGACGTACTTAAAACTACTATAACATATTTAACTTGTTTTTAGTATTTATTAGGTGCTGTATATTACAGTACTGCAACTTAATAATAGCTACTTTTCAATTTCAATTATTCCATTGCGCCCTTGAGCTTTTAATTATCCAAGTTTCAATGCTAAGTATGTTTTATTATACAAATCAAAGTAGGCGATGTGTCCAAACGTTGAAGTGGGCGATGTGTCCACGTTAGATACTGTAACGGCGTACTTCCGTAATCAATAAAATAATAAATGATCCGCCACTGGTTAAGACTGGATCAATAACAATGAATTTTGATTGAGAACGCTAGAGTGCGCTATTATTCCCGCTTTCGAACAGACAGATGTTCAGTATTGTTTAAAACGGCAACCGAAAGAAATATCTGGTATCGCTTCTCGGCCTATGGCTAAGATCAAAGTGTAGTATCTGTTCTTATCAGCTTAATGGAGACCCCGACACTGCAAGTGAGCTTACGAACGATAGAATCAAAACCTATGGCGCAACACAAAATGATTACCGAATTAATAAAAAACGCCGTTATGGCTTTTTGTGCCGTGGCGATCAACAAAGTGTCTCAAGTGCTAGTGGTACTGTAGTGCAGTTTATTCATAATGTGCAAAAAGTGGCGGTCAGACTTAAGCGTCATAGTGTTACAGTGCAAATCACAGTGTTTAAGTGCGAAGTGCCTTATTGCTTTAATGCAATTTCAGTGCAAAGGTGAAACTTATGGCCCGACTTAGTTACACCCCCAGTCCCCAAGATTGCAATAATTGCCGGACGAATCAGATTCCCTGTGGCAGTGATATCAATTGACTAAAGCGTGATGTAGATCTTAGTAGTTAGTATATTTATAGTGCAATAAAAGTGCGCGTATGTGTGCAATCAGTGTTTAAAAAGTACAAAGACAAAAAACAAAACGGGAACTAATAGCGCGCAATCCTATTGAACAAACCTTAACTCGCAATACAATGAACAGGGGGATATTTGGTGCAATATTAGGGACAAGACAAGTCTGATAGAGATGGAGTCATGCACCGAAGAATGGTGCTACCCTCTATAATACTCATTCCTAACTATTAGCACACTTTGACAACAAGCTTGCTAGGCCCCTCCAGAACAAAATGGACAAAGCCTTTACGCCATCCCACCATCACCACTTCAGGAGAGTCGAACCATTACGACCATGGCACAAATACATGCCAACCCATCCCAACGAAGGAGGACAATTACAATGCCCTGTCCACTTTCACCCACCCGAGAAACTCAGAACAAAGGATGCTGACCTAGTACAAGTTGAAGAAATAAACATAACTGATGAGATTGCCCATCTTGTAGAAATAGATCTAGCATCAATCGAATTAAGTCCAACAGGACTATCAAACCCATATGAAGAGGTGGACGACCACATAATAACGACTCAACCACCTACCAACCACGAAAACCAAAACCTACCGCGCCAGGAAATTGAGGCAGAAATTGCCATAGACAACATTACTCATCTGCCCCTCAACACTGAAAACCAAAACATACCGCAGCAGGAACTCGATACTGAAATTACCATAGTCAACGGAAACGCGACTGTATTATACCCCATTCCAGAGTGTCTGGTTTGTCCGTTCGGTAGTTGCAACACAATCTTTAAAGGTCTCGCGTGGACCGCAACAAAGCAATCAGTAATTCGACACATTCGTCAAATTCATAACACAGCCATCGACCAAACCAACTACAAATGCAGAAAATGCCTTCAAGATATAGGAATTCGTCCGTCCAAGCACAACTGCGAGAATGCCATAGTACAACGTTCCAAGAGCCTCTGATTTTTCTGGAAATGTGACTACTGCCGGAATCGTTCCCTTCCACAAAAGCATTAAAAACCACACAACAGCGCACGTGAGGAGGGAAATTAGAGGCCAAAGAAACGACACCATTCCCACACCCAGAACAAGGAAACATCGTAGGGCAAGAGAGAAGCTCATCCTCGCATGACGAAGATTTAACATCTACCCAAAGCTCAGAACCCATAGAAGTAGTGCAGGAAACCGAAGCGACTCAATCCAGGCATCAAATCTGCACACTTCAAACAGCTCACAACCCTTCTTACCTGACAACTACCATGGAAGCAAATCTTGACGAAATTGCCATAATAAGATCAGCTTCACCACTATCACCACCACCAAACCGGCACAATCCAGACAATGATTATACGCAAAGAGCACACCATAACCAACTCGACCCCCCAGTAAATCTACAAACGCCCACACAAATAGAAGCAATTCGACCACTTACAGTAGAAACAGAAAGTAGCATAGAACTATCCGTGGAAGAAGTGTGGAGCGAGAACGGCGCAGTGCTTCCCAGCCAATCCACCCAAGGAGATCCGGACCCCGAACCCTCACAAAATGACTCCACTACATCGGATGTAACCACTCTAGAGGAATTTAATATGGCGCTACAAGCCATCCTTGATCAGCCACCGGCTGAGTCAAGATGGAACGAGTTCCTAAACATACTAGATAGGGTCCTGCAAAAATCCAACGCAAATACAACATTAAAAACCAGCAAATTCTTATAAAACCCACAACAATGAAGAACTTGCGCGAGCAAAGAAAATCCAAAAATTTACAAAACAACCGAAGAAGAGCAATACGCATTATTCGAAACGAGCTAACCAGGTACTGCCAAATACCGGCAGAAACAATCGAAAATCATTTTCGAAAACCTGGCAATGGAAGGAAGTCAACATAGACACAGAAGACCCTCCATCCGACCACCCAGATATTGACACAACCCTTTCAGCGAAGAAGATGTGCGTAGAAGGCTCCGAAAGTTCGAAAACTCATCGCCTGGAGAGGACGGAATTTCTTATAATCATTGGAAGTCCAGCGACCCAGACTGCATCACAATCACCAAAATACTGAACACCTGCTTAAAGTATGAGAGAACGCCAAATGAATGGAAGAGGTCCCGCACCATCCTGATTCACAAGAGTGGAAACCCGACCAGATAACAAACTGGAGACCTATCGCGTTGTGCCCCACAATTTACAAACTGTACGCTGGCTGTTTGCAGTCTAGGTTATCGACTTGGCTGTCGACTAATAATATTTTAAATCCTAACCAGAAAGGATTCACAGCGCACGATGGGATAATTGAACACAACTTTATACTACAAAAGCTTATCAATAGTGCAGCACGAAAAACAAGCATTAGCAATCGCTTGGATAGACATTTCAAACGCGTTTGGCTCCGTTCCTCACTCGGCACTGGAAAAGCATTAAACCGATACGGCGTCGGAAAAATTTATCAACATTACAATGGAAATACTCGAGAACAACAGCACCCAAATACACTCGGCCGAAGCTATAACCGACGAAATACCGGTGAGGTGCGGAATTAAACAGGGTTGTCCGTTATCTGGGCCACTATTCAATATAGCGATCAACCCAATACTCGACCGGATTCAAACCAACGAAAACACGCCATCCATACTAGCATACGCAGACGACCTTGTGCTGATTGGAAAATCACCTTCTGACCTCCAGGAGAAAATCGACACCGCCAACGAGTTGCTACAAAACATCACCCTAAAATTAAACTGCAACAAGTGCAAATCGCTAACGATAGAACACAACAAAATATCTAATAAGAAGTATAAAATCGATCAGCAACAAATCCAAGCCCTAGATACCTACGATGAAGAAAAGTTTTTAGGCCAACCCATCGCATTTACTAGGATCAAATCGTCGGAAGGGATGGGAGAACTTATTAAACTAGGCCTCGATATATTAAAGTCTGAGCTCGCTCCATGGCAAAGACTGGATGCCCTAAAAACATTTGTATTTCCAGCCTTTCACTTTTACATGAGAAGCGACCGTTTCGAACTAACCGAATGGAAGAAACTAGACAACATCTTTAGAGCCGAAATCAAGAAAACTCTGAACTTACCGGACGAAGCAACAAATGAATACATATATGGACCACAATCACAAAACCTCATCGGTATTCCCGTAAGCGCAGAGCTTGCCAACACCGCAAGGATAGACACCGCATTTAAACTTCTCACTTCAAGAGACGGTGCAGTGAGAGAGATGGCAAGAGAAGATCTAACAAGAACAGTGAGCAAGCGCACGCGTATCCTAGAGCCTAATTCCGAAACAATCGAAGAATTTCTAAACGGAGCAATGGACAAAGCCCACTTCAAAAACACCAGAAATGAAGCATCCAACATATGGACAGCGACTAGAAAGGCATCGGTCAATCTGGGCGTTGAGTGGACTATTCAATGGCCCCGAGTTCAAATCGAAGTCGCCAACACAACAATAGAATCAGAAAAGAGAAGAATCGTTATGTACACGATTAGGAAAATGAACGACATCAAGCGAGCAGAGAAATTGTCAACACTAAAAAACCAAGGCAAAACACTACCCTGTCTAGCAGCCGACCCAGCATCGGGGCATTTCCTAAAAGATGGTAAATACACCAGATTCGCGGACTGGCGATTTATCCATAAAGCCAGATTAAACCTTGTCCAGCTAAAGCCAACCAGCGTTGGAAAGAAGGGAACCGAAATTGCAGAAGGTGCAACCATGACCTTGAAACACTTCCGCATGTGGTTCAGCACTGCATGATCCACGCCAGAGCTATACAACTGAGACACAACAGCGTGGCAAAGAGGATTCGTGTAGCCGCGGAAGGAAAAAATTCAACATTATATCAGAAAACCAAACAGTGTCGAACGATTCAAACTTAAGACCAGATCTAGTAATAGCCAAAGGAGATACCGCCCACATCATCGACATTGCAATTCCATTTGAAAACGGCGAGGAAGCTCAGGCAGTCCGAGACGAGAAGATAAGGAAATATGGTATCATCCAAAACTATCTGCAAAATCAGTACAGAGAAGTCACCATTGAACCAATATTAGTAGGAGCATTAGGCGCATGGGACCGCAAGAACAACAAATTCGTAGGACAACTAGGATCGCGAAGATATATAAAAACCCTCAAAAAACTATGCGTTAGCGACTGCATAAAATGGACGAGAGACATCTACACAGAACATTTAACAGGACAAAAACAATACACATGAACTATTTCTTTAGAATGATATGTAACAGCTATACTTCACAAAATGTATATATTTGACCTAATAAAATCTGTTCTTATCAGCTTAATATCTGATACGACCCGCATGCGGGTTCAGTATATTAAACTGATTTTTGGAAATTGACGGAGATCGGGGCTTGCTCCAACTCCGTCACGGGTTAGGCCGGTATTGCAGTACCTCGGGATCGGCCCACATTATAAAAATAAACAAAGATCAACTACAATGCGCAGGGACGTCCATAAAGTTAGCCTCGAATATTTCTTAGCACCGAATGATGACGTCATCCGTGACGCAGGCGATGTAGTATGCGTTTGCTGAGATACAATAATTTACGTTTACAGAGTAGTTCAAGCTACTTATTGCATAATTCTATTAATAACTTGAATTATTTAAGTTGAATCATATTCAAACTAAATTTGCAAGTATTTAACGGATTACAATATAAATACACTAATACGAGACGTAACTAAACAATACACTATCAGTACGCGTATATTGAAATATATCATACGAATTGCTTCAAATTGTTTTATTTCCACAATGTAATAAATATAACAATAAATGTTTACTGATCTAAACAAATTGTTCATCAAAATAAGGAAATAAGCTAGAGTGCGATAAATAAATATACCGGTGTGCTCCATAAAATCGTATTAATTATGGATGACCTATCTGACAAAACTCGGAAATTTATTACTTTATAACTAGTATTTTTCTTACTACATTTTCACCAAATTACAACATTAATGATAAATAAAAATAAAGAGAATTAATTGAGGTTAAAAAAGGTTAAAATTAAAAGGGTTTAAAAACTAAATTTATTTTTTTTTAATTATTTTTATATTTTTTTTATTAAATTTTTAATGATAAATAAAAAGTTACAAGAGATATTAATTGACGCGCGCTCTACACAAAAGGGTTAAAATTACAGAAGGGCTGTCTGACAAAACTCCGAAATTTATTTTTCTTAATTACTATTTTTAGTACTATATTTTCACCAAATTACAACAATTTTTAATGATAAATAAAAAGTTACAAGAGATATTAATTGACGTGGGTTTTTTTTTTTTTTTTTTTTTTTTTTTTGGGTGGGGGTTTTTTTTTTTTTTTTTTTTTTTGGGGGGTTTTTTTTTTTTTTTTTTTTCGCGCTCTACACAAGGGTTAAAATTACAGAAGGGCTGTCTGACAAAACTCCGAAATTTATTTTTTTTTTTTTTTTTTTTTTTTTTTTTTTTTTTTTTTTTTTTTTTTTTATTTTTTTTTTTTTTTTTTTTTTTTTTTTTTCTTAATTATTATTTTTGTACTATATTTTCACCAAATTACAACAATTTTTAATGATAAATAAAAAGTTACAAGAGATATTAATTGACGCGCGCTCTCACTAAAGGGTTAAAATTACAGAAGGGCTGTCTGACAAAACTCCGAAATTTATATTTTCTTAATTATTATTTTTAGTACTATATTTTCACCAAATTACAACAATTTTTAATGATAAATAAAAAGTTACAAGAGATATTAATTGACGC
>JALBCR010000633.1:110000-307738 GCA_030710515.1 Abscondita cerata
GGGTTAAAATTACAGAAGGGCTGTCTGACAAAACTCCGAAATTTATTTTTTCTTAATTATTATTTTTGTACTATATTTTCACCAAATTACAACAATTTTTAATGATAAATAAAAAGTTACAAGAGATATTAATTGACGCGCGCTCTACACAAAAGGGTTAAAATTACAGAAGGGCTGTCTGACAAAACTCCGAAATTTATTTTTTCTTAATTATTATTTTTTGTACTATATTTTCACCAAATTACAACAATTTTTAATGATAAATAAAAAGTTACAAGAGATATTAATTGACGCGCGCTCTACACAAAGGGTTAAAATTACAGAAGGGCTGTCTGACAAAACTCCGAAATTTATTTTTTCTTAATTATTATTTTTGTACTATATTTTCACCAAATTACAACAATTTTAATGATAAATAAAAAGTTACAAGAGATATTAATTGACGCGCTCTACACAAAAGTTAAAATACAGAAGGCGTCTACAAAACCCAAATTATTTTTATTAATATTATTTTTGTACTAATTTTCACCAAATTACAACAATTTTTAATGATAAATAAAAAAGTTACAAGAGATATTAATTGGGGGGGGGGGGGCCGCCGCCCCGGGCCCCCCACGCGCGCTCTACACAAAAGGGTTAAAATTACAGAAGGGCTGTCTGACAAAACTCCGAAATTTATTTTTTCTTAATTATTATTTTTGTACTATATTTTCACCAAATTACAACAATTTTTAATGATAAATAAAAAGTTACAAGAGATATTAATTGACGCGCGCTCTACACAAAAGGGTTAAAATTACAGAAGGGCTGTCTGACAAAACTCCGAAATTTATTTTTTCTTAATTATTATTTTTGTACTATATTTTCACCAAATTACAACAATTTTTAATGATAAATAAAAAGTTACAAGAGATATTAATTGACGCGCGCTCTACACAAAAGGGTTAAAATTACAGAAGGGCTGTCTGACAAAACTCCGAAATTTATTTTTCTTAATTATTATTTTTTGTACTATATTTTCACCAAATTACAACAATTTTTAATGATAAATAAAAAGTTACAAGAGATATTAATTGACGCGCGCTCTACACAAAAGGGTTAAAATTACAGAAGGGCTGTCTGACAAAACTCCGAAATTTATTTTTCTTAATTATTATTTTTTGTACTATATTTTCACCAAATTACAACAATTTTTAATGATAAATAAAAAGTTACAAGAGATATTAATTGACGCGCGCTCTACACAAAAGGGTTAAAATTACAGAAGGGCTGTCTGACAAAACTCCGAAATTTATTTTTTCTTAATTATTATTTTTTGTACTATATTTTCACCAAATTACAACAATTTTTAATGATAAATAAAAAGTTACAAGAGATATTAATTGACGCGCGCTCTACACAAAGGGTTAAAATTACAGAAGGGCTGTCTGACAAAACTCCGAAATTTATTTTTTCTTAATTATTATTTTTGTACTATATTTTCACCAAATTACAACAATTTTTAATGATAAATAAAAAGTTACAAGAGATATTAATTGACGCGCGCTCTACACAAAAGGGTTAAAATTACAGAAGGGCTGTCTGACAAAACTCCGAAATTTATTTTTCTTAATTATTATTTTTTGTACTATATTTTCACCAAATTACAACAATTTTTAATGATAAATAAAAAGTTACAAGAGATATTAATTGACGCGCGCTCTACACAAAAGGGTTAAAATTACAGAAGGGCTGTCTGACAAAACTCCGAAATTTATTTTTCTTAATTATTATTTTTGTACTATATTTTCACCAAATTACAACAATTTTTAATGATAAATAAAAAGTTACAAGAGATATTAATTGACGCGCGCTCTACACAAAAGGGTTAAAATTACAGAAGGGCTGTCTGACAAAACTCCGAAATTTATTTTTCTTAATTATTATTTTTTGTACTATATTTTCACCAAATTACAACAATTTTTAATGATAAATAAAAAGTTACAAGAGATATTAATTGACGCGCGCTCTACACAAAAGGGTTAAAATTACAGAAGGGCTGTCTGACAAAACTCCGAAATTTATTTTTTCTTAATTATTATTTTTTGTACTATATTTTCACCAAATTACAACAATTTTTAATGATAAATAAAAAGTTACAAGAGATATTAATTGACGCGCGCTCTACACAAAAGGGTTAAAATTACAGAAGGGCTGTCTGACAAAACTCCGAAATTTATTTTTCTTAATTATTATTTTTTGTACTATATTTTCACCAAATTACAACAATTTTTAATGATAAATAAAAAAGTTACAAGAGATATTAATTGACGCGCGCTCTACACAAAAGGGTTAAAATTACAGAAGGGCTGTCTGACAAAACTCCGAAATTTATTTTTCTTAATTATTATTTTTGTACTATATTTTCACCAAATTACAACAATTTTTAATGATAAATAAAAAGTTACAAGAGATATTAATTGACGCGCGCTCTACACAAAAGGGTTAAAATTACAGAAGGGCTGTCTGACAAAACTCCGAAATTTATTTTTCTTAATTATTATTTTTTGTACTATATTTTCACCAAATTACAACAATTTTTAATGATAAATAAAAAGTTACAAGAGATATTAATTGACGCGCGCTCTACACAAAAGGGTTAAAATTACAGAAGGGCTGTCTGACAAAACTCCGAAATTTATTTTTCTTAATTATTATTTTTTTGTACTATATTTTCACCAAATTACAACAATTTTTAATGATAAATAAAAAGTTACAAGAGATATTAATTGAGCGCGCTCTACACAAAAGGGTTAAAATTACAGAAGGGCTGTCTGACAAAACTCCGAAATTTATTTTTTCTTAATTATTATTTTTTGTACTATATTTTCACCAAATTACAACAATTTTTAATGATAAATAAAAAGTTACAAGAGATATTAATTGACGCGCGCTCTACACAAAGGGTTAAAATTACAGAAGGGCTGTCTGACAAAACTCCGAAATTTATTTTTCTTAATTATTATTTTTGTACTATATTTTCACCAAATTACAACAATTTTTAATGATAAATAAAAAGTTACAAGAGATATTAATTGACGCGCGCTCTACACAAAAGGGTTAAAATTACAGAAGGGCTGTCTGACAAAACTCCGAAATTTATTTTTTCTTAATTATTATTTTTAGTACTATATTTTCACCAAATTACAACAATTTTTAATGATAAATAAAAAGTTACAAGAGATATTAATTGACGCGCGCTCTACACAAAAGGGTTAAAATTACAGAAGGGCTGTCTGACAAAACTCCGAAATTTATTTTTTCTTAATTATTATTTTTGTACTATATTTTCACCAAATTACAACAATTTTTAATGATAAATAAAAAGTTACAAGAGATATTAATTGACGCGCGCTCTACACAAAAGGGTTAAAATTACAGAAGGGCTGTCTGACAAAACTCCGAAATTTATTTTTTCTTAATTATTATTTTTTGTACTATATTTTCACCAAATTACAACAATTTTTAATGATAAATAAAAAGTTACAAGAGATATTAATTGACGCGCGCTCTACACAAAAGGGTTAAAATTACAGAAGGGCTGTCTGACAAAACTCCGAAATTTATTTTTCTTAATTATTATTTTTTGTACTATATTTTCACCAAATTACAACAATTTTTAATGATAAATAAAAAGTTACAAGAGATATTAATTGACGCGCGCTCTACACAAAAGGGTTAAAATTACAGAAGGGCTGTCTGACAAAACTCCGAAATTTATTTTTCTTAATTATTATTTTTTGTACTATATTTTCACCAAATTACAACAATTTTTAATGATAAATAAAAAGTTACAAGAGATATTAATTGACGCGCGCTCTACACAAAAGGGTTAAAATTACAGAAGGGCTGTCTGACAAAACTCCGAAATTTATTTTTCTTAATTATTATTTTTTGTACTATATTTTCACCAAATTACAACAATTTTTAATGATAAATAAAAAGTTACAAGAGATATTAATTGACGCGCGCTCTACACAAAAGGGTTAAAATTACAGAAGGGCTGTCTGACAAAACTCCGAAATTTATTTTTCTTAATTATTATTTTTAGTACTATATTTTCACCAAATTACAACAATTTTTAATGATAAATAAAAAGTTACAAGAGATATTAATTGACGCGCTCTACACAAAAGGGTTAAAATTACAGAAGGGCTGTCTGACAAAACTCCGAAATTTATTTTTCTTAATTATTATTTTTGTACTATATTTTCACCAAATTACAACAATTTTTAATGATAAATAAAAAGTTACAAGAGATATTAATTGACGCGCGCTCTACACAAAAGGGTTAAAATTACAGAAGGGCTGTCTGACAAAACTCCGAAATTTATTTTTCTTAATTATTATTTTTGTACTATATTTTCACCAAATTACAACAATTTTTAATGATAAATAAAAAGTTACAAGAGATATTAATTGACGCGCGCTCTACACAAAAGGGTTAAAATTACAGAAGGGCTGTCTGACAAAACTCCGAAATTTATTTTTTCTTAATTATTATTTTTGTACTATATTTTCACCAAATTACAACAATTTTTAATGATAAATAAAAAGTTACAAGAGATATTAATTGAGCGCGCTCTACACAAAAGGGTTAAAATTACAGAAGGGCTGTCTGACAAAACTCCGAAATTTATTTTTCTTAATTATTATTTTTGTACTATATTTTCACCAAATTACAACAATTTTTAATGATAAATAAAAAGTTACAAGAGATATTAATTGACGCGCGCTCTACACAAAAGGGTTAAAATTACAGAAGGGCTGTCTGACAAAACTCCGAAATTTATTTTTTCTTAATTATTATTTTTGTACTATATTTTCACCAAATTACAACAATTTTTAATGATAAATAAAAAGTTACAAGAGATATTAATTGACGCGCGCTCTACACAAAAGGGTTAAAATTACAGAAGGGCTGTCTGACAAAACTCCGAAAGCTTCAGAAAAAACATTCATGTTAAAAGGGCAAATACCCGTGATGCGAAAACCATTAGCAGCTATAGTACTTGTCTGTATTCCACAGGCCCTGACCAACATACGGATCCTGCACGTAATAATAATAATAATAATAATAATAACTTTATTTCAGTAAGCACCACATGTAACAAAGAAATTCAAATTAAACAATATAATAATAATTCCTTAGCGAAATCGCAAGGCGAGATTCAGTGAAGTAGTAAACTACCCACTGCTCTACCATCTAAACCTTGTCCCCTTATAATGTATTTACAACATTTTAAATCCCTATAACTAAATACATTCAATTCATAGTTTGAAACCAAAATAATAAGATACAAAAATTTAAAAAAATTGAATATTCGATACCGTGCCATATAAATATATAGTGCCTGTATATTGCAACATCATCTACTTAGACAAATCTAATCAACCCGTAACGTAAATATTTCTAAAATTAAAAATATACATACAGGGTCTTTCATTAAAAATTACAAAGTTATGTGCAACTTCCGGTATAACCAAAAGTAGAATGGTGACGGCAATATTTTCATTAAATAGCTCAATATTCAAAACCCCTTCATGCCAATTTTCATAATTCAGATACCTTTAGTTCTCGAGATATATATGTAATAGACCGTTTATCTGCCGTACGCTGTATAAAAACGATATAAAACATCAACAAACAAAACTAACTGAAACGATGCCTACGTATTTCAACTTTTAAGTTGGGCGCCGAAGCTCCAGCATAATAATTTTGCTGAAATTGTAGTATCCAGGATTATTGGAGGAGGTCCTTTAATAACAGCATGCCTCGCATGTTTAGATGTATTCCGTCTCTGTAATACAATGATAAACTTTTGTAAGTTGTAATAATCTTTCATACTTACGTTTCAAAAAGTCTCCACCATAATCCTGGATACATCTATACAGATCGATAACTGTAACATTAGCTAAAAGCAAATTATTTCATTAGGCATAAGAGATTTTTCTTGTATCTTACGGTATCTTAATCTCAGCATAAATTTATTATAACTTTTAATTTTATTATGCTGAAGCTTCGAACCTTGTTGATATGGCGGCAATGTAATGAGGCGCACATCATTCACCTCACTTGATTTTAATAGTGACAACACTCGCGTGATTCCTTTTCTCATGGTGGTGAATGAGTGCCCTAAAATGCAACATTACGTTTACAGCTATTGGTTTTTAGAATGTTTAGTACCTTTAAAATATCATTACTGCCAATCAACAGGGTAATCTTGCGCCCAATCTTAAATGTATAGTTTTTGATTGGCATCGTTTCAGCCGTTTGTGAAGCTGGCTAATTGTTTGACCTCAATTGCCAGCTCCACAGCTATTTTGTTTGTTGATGTTTTATCTAAAAGTAATATAAATAAATATAAAATGTAATGAAAATTATATGGGTGCTTACATTGGCTTTTTTTTAATCCACTTTAAGTACCTCCTTAAATTGGAGTCTCCCCGTAATTGATTGTAATCTACAAAAGCATTTAGATTTAATGTAAAACTGATTAAAAAGACATAAGAATTACTTACGCGTTTCATCTGAGACATTCTAATGGATACTGCGCTTAATGCTTTTGAAAACTTTCCGAAAAGCCAAACAATGGGATTGATTATAATTAAAATAAGGATAATCGTTATAGTAGATTCTGTCACCAGAGTTTGAAAAACAAAGGACTCAGTGTAAACGTAACCACTATGAAACAATATCTGCATCATTTCAATTAAACTTCCTTGCGATAATTTTATCATGCTCTCAAAAGAAATAGTATAGGTATAAATCGTATTATCAAAGGTATAGGATTACCGAATGTGATTAATAATAGCGAACGCGCACGCCCTTACAAAACTAAGAAGAAATAACAACAAATTCTATTACTTCTTTATTGTGCTTGCATCGATAAAGTTCTTTGTGCGCTAAATTTTGATATTAGTACTTCATCATGGGACGTCCAAAAGTTGCGGATGACATCGGTCTACAGATGGCTAGGTTTCTGGCAAGTAGAATTAATAATATTTCGGATATCTCAAGTAGTCTTATCGAATCGTCTTCAATTTTTGCGGAAGTCGCGACTTTTATATTTAAAACCGATCTTTACGAAAAACGGTTACTGTTATTCCGTAGGTGGGTTAGAAATACCGGCAACGTTCAAAATATTTGTCAGCAATTATTAGATCAAAGATCACACAGTTCTGAATTTTCGAAAATAGATTTGAGTCCGAAAGTAAATATTGAAGAAATTGAGTTAGTTGATGTTAGTAATAATGTAGATATATTATTAGATCAAAGATCACATAGTTCTGAATTCATTTCGAAAATAGATATGAGTCCGAAAGTAAATAATGATGAAATTGAATTAGTTGATGTTAGTAATAACGTACATATTCGTAACAAAGATATTTGCGACAATATTAAGAACGCGGAACTTGTAAAACAATGTGTAACAGACGATTCTTCTTACACTTTTAAAATTAAATTTAACGATTATTTTGAAAATCTTGGGTTTAAAGAAAATTTTAATTATAATCTTTTAAATGAGATAAAAAATGTTTACTCTGTATGCGCTTTGAATATAAAAAGGAAACGGTTGAATCCTGTAGCACACAGCGCAAATATTGCTTTATATTGTGTTTATAATAATTGCCGTAAAGTAATTGTCAAAATTTTTTTAAAACTATATCTGCTGATGGTTTCATTTCTTGTATACTCGATGTTAAAGGTACGTTTAATCATGATTTAGAGAACTTAAAGCGTAGACAGATTAGAGGTTTTGCTCGTGAATTAGCGAAAGAAGAATTAAAAATATTAACGCCCATAAATTTAAACAAAAGAAAATTATAACAGCGGATAATGATTTATTAGAACTAGGAACATTGCATGATGTTCCAACGGCAGAAGTAGTTAGAACGATGAAATGTGAAGGAAAATCTCAAAATGATTATGCTACTGACGATTTGGAAGACTTGTGGTTAAGCCATTTGAATCAGAAAGACGACGATCTTTATATAAGATACATTATGAAAACGCCGTCGATTTCTGTTTATTTACAACTAGATTGGTGTAATAAATATTGTTTAAATTTATCAGAAAATGCAGACGTCACTCTCTACTTAGATTGCACAGGAGGTGTGGTTCGAAAATTTTTTCAAGAAACTAAACGTATTTTTTATTATGCAGGTGTAGTACATTATCCTAAAAATAACGTAAATATTACCGTACCCTTGTTAGAGATGGTAACAAATTCGCATACTTCAGAATCAATTGGAAACTGGCTTCGTCATTATAAATTACTTATAAATAAGTTTGGAAACAGTAGAGTTCCTTTTAAGCGAATTGTTACCGATTTTAGTTGGGCTATGATAAATGCAGTTATCAACGTATTTTGCGGTGTTTCTGTAATAGAATATTTAAACAATGCGCATGCATTATTAAACAAAAACAGAGTACCTGACGTTTCTTCAATTTTTACTGTGCATATTTGTTGTGCCCATTTTACTAAAATTATTGCGTCAGATGCAAAAAAGCGGCAGGAAAAATAAAAGTTAAAGTTTTTTTAATTGGAGCTTTTGTAAATAATTTTATGGTTACAAAATCGTACGCGAAGTGCAAACAATTATTTTTGATTTTGCTTTTGTTTTAAATAATAAATATTACTCTGAAGAAGTTAAGAATGCCTTAAATAGATTACAAAATTCAGAATATGACTTCAGTGACTATGTAGACGACGATGAAGTATGCTCGATTGAGGATGAAGAATGCATTACGTTGAAATCGTTATACACACAAAGTATATTTTATGTAGATTTCTTGAAAATATCAAATTCTATCAAAATTAGTAATGATGGAAACAAATTAAATTCATTGTATTGTCCGCAATTTGTTGAAACATGTTTAAAAAGTATCTTCCGTATTTTCCATTTTGGTCTTCGGCATTGATCTGGGGCAGTAGCAAAGACGTGTTCTCTAATGCCATAGTGGAATCTTGGTTTAACACGGTAAAGAATAGCATACTAGAAAAAGAAAAAATTTGAAACTGGCACGTTTTATAATAAAAATTAAAGAATACCTTACATCGATTAAGAAAGAAATCGATTATAATTTATTAAAGCGTAAATTGCCCGCATCGGTTTCAGATACATTACAAAAAACTGAAGAAAAATGGTCTAAAAAGAAAAAACAAAGAAAACAACCCACCTACGGCAAAATAATTGGAAGATAAAAAACGAGGATATAGCTATTAATAATGGTATGATAACCAAAGATGAGAAAGATCACAAACAATCAAAAACCAACATTAATAAAGTGCCTAAACCAAAAAGTAAGGAGAAAGTTATTGATAAGAATCGACTAAAACACTTGTTTTTAATAATAATGTATTTCGGTATCATTGCCAAACTTTCGCGTCACAAGTTATTCCGCAAAATGTCTACATAGCAAAGTACAATTACGAAAATTTTCTTTGCAATGATTTAGAATATTGCGATTTTAATACTCTTTCCGGTTGTAATTGGATCGCAAATTTTATTATAGATTTATTTTTTAAAATTCAGTTTAATAAAACAACTGACTTTCATTTGATAATGTCCACAAAATTAGATGAATTTATCGATATTAATAATGAGGACTAGATACATTTGGATATGTTAGATACAATAAAATTGTGATTATGCCTTTATTAAAAAATGAGCACTGGATTTTGGTTATTGCTAATGGAATAAAAAAGAATTTTACGTTTTAGACAGTCTAAACAAAGAAAATTATAACAAGATGTACTTCGAAACATTCATAGGAATAGTGAGAAGATTAAACGTACCAACAGAAGGTTGGACTAACATAAATATTAAAGTGCCTACCCAAAAGACTGTTTCAATTGTGGAGCATTTATTATGTATTATGGCGAGAACATGCTAATATACAATGGAGAATTTAGGTTTGATGAATTTTTCAACCCAAATACATACAGAAAGTATGTACAAGACTATTTGCTCCAAAACTCAATTCTAATAACGGAATATTGTATGTATTGCTCCTCGTCAGGCATTTGCCGTTTTGCGTCACACTGGTGGAAATGTCAAATTTGTAAGAAGTACAAATATCAGAAAGTTAGTACTGGAAGGGATACGGTAATATGTTGCAATGATAATGTGTGTATAGGAACCGAAACAGAATGGGTACAGTGTGATCTATGTGAACGATGGGTTCACACAACCTGCATAAACGACGTGATAAACCCAGAAGAATACGAGAATATGCTATTTCTCTGTAAGATATGCGTTCATATCGAGAATCGATGAAACGAAAATTAAAAGAAAGGATTAAATGAAAAGTGACATTTTAAAAACAAATTGCTGTTAGATTGCTTGGAATTTTAAATGTAGAAGTTTTAATATAGCGAAATAATGCATTGGACTTCGGTCTACGCCCACTGCCGGGCCTTAGCATATTTCGTCTAAAAATTTATGGTGTGGCCGTTGTACTTAATAACTTGACTTAAACCTGCCGTCTGAGAT
Source organism: Abscondita cerata (assembly GCA_030710515.1). NCBI lineage: Eukaryota > Metazoa > Arthropoda > Insecta > Coleoptera > Lampyridae > Abscondita > Abscondita cerata. The sequence continues at coordinate 120,540 of JALBCR010000633.1, forward strand.
GTTGTCAATTTCCATTTACCAATCTCCTTTTGTTCCAAAACAGTTTACACCTCTATCTCCTTTCTTATGATTCTACCCACACCTTTTTCCTATCCTGGTAAGGAACGCTCAACACCTACTCGTGGTCCTTACCGTGCAATACAGAAAGTAAAGTCATTTTGTATTGGCTAAGTTTGAGCAAAAAATCCTTCTTAATTTTGAATCCTAAATCAGAGTTTTGTCAGACAGCCATTCTGTAATTTTAACCCTTTTGTGTAGAGCGCGCGTCAATTAATATCTCTTGTAACTTTTTATTTATCATTAAAAATTGTTGTAATTTGGTGAAAATATAGTACAAAAATAATAATTAAGAAAAAATAAATTTCGGAGTTTTGTCAGACAGCCCTTCTGTAATTTTAACCCTTTTGTGTAGAGCGCGCGTCAATTAATATCTCTTGTAACTTTTTATTTATCATTAAAAATTGTTGTAATTTGGTGAAAATATAGTACAAAAAATAATAATTAAGAAAAAATAAATTTCGGAGTTTTGTCAGACAGCCCTTCTGTAATTTTAACCCTTTTGTGTAGAGCGCGCGTCAATTAATATCTCTTGTAACTTTTTATTTATCATTAAAAATTGTTGTAATTTGGTGAAAATATAGTACAAAAATAATAATTAAGAAAAAATAAATTTCGGAGTTTTGTCAGACAGCCCTTCTGTAATTTTAACCCTTTTGTGTAGAGCGCGCGTCAATTAATATCTCTTGTAACTTTTTATTTATCATTAAAAATTGTTGTAATTTGGTGAAAATATAGTACAAAAATAATAATTAAGAAAAAATAAATTTCGGAGTTTTGTCAGACAGCCCTTCTGTAATTTTAACCCTTTTGTGTAGAGCGCGCGTCAATTAATATCTCTTGTAACTTTTTATTTATCATTAAAAATTGTTGTAATTTGGTGAAAATATAGTACAAAAAATAATAATTAAGAAAAATAAATTTCGGAGTTTTGTCAGACAGCCCTTCTGTAATTTTAACCCTTTTGTGTAGAGCGCGCGTCAATTAATATCTCTTGTAACTTTTTATTTATCATTAAAAATTGTTGTAATTTGGTGAAAATATAGTACAAAAATAATAATTAAGAAAAATAAATTTCGGAGTTTTGTCAGACAGCCCTTCTGTAATTTTAACCCTTTTGTGTAGAGCGCGCGTCAATTAATATCTCTTGTAACTTTTTATTTATCATTAAAAATTGTTGTAATTTGGTGAAAATATAGTACAAAAATAATAATTAAGAAAAAATAAATTTCGGAGTTTTGTCAGACAGCCCTTCTGTAATTTTAACCCTTTTGTGTAGAGCGCGCGTCAATTAATATCTCTTGTAACTTTTTATTTATCATTAAAAATTGTTGTAATTTGGTGAAAATATAGTACAAAAATAATAATTAAGAAAAATAAATTTCGGAGTTTTGTCAGACAGCCCTTCTGTAATTTTAACCCTTTTGTGTAGAGCGCGCGTCAATTAATATCTCTTGTAACTTTTTATTTATCATTAAAAATTGTTGTAATTTGGTGAAAATATAGTACAAAAAATAATAATTAAGAAAAAATAAATTTCGGAGTTTTGTCAGACAGCCCTTCTGTAATTTTAACCCTTTTGTGTAGAGCGCGCGTCAATTAATATCTCTTGTAACTTTTTATTTATCATTAAAAATTGTTGTAATTTGGTGAAAATATAGTACAAAAAATAATAATTAAGAAAAATAAATTTCGGAGTTTTGTCAGACAGCCCTTCTGTAATTTTAACCCTTTTGTGTAGAGCGCGCGTCAATTAATATCTCTTGTAACTTTTTATTTATCATTAAAAATTGTTGTAATTTGGTGAAAATATAGTACAAAAATAATAATTAAGAAAAATAAATTTCGGAGTTTTGTCAGACAGCCCTTCTGTAATTTTAACCCTTTTGTGTAGAGCGCGCGTCAATTAATATCTCTTGTAACTTTTTTATTTATCATTAAAAATTGTTGTAATTTGGTGAAAATATAGTACTAAAAATAATAATTAAGAAAAATAAATTTCGGAGTTTTGTCAGACAGCCCTTCTGTAATTTTAACCCTTTTGTGTAGAGCGCGCGTCAATTAATATCTCTTGTAACTTTTTATTTATCATTAAAAATTGTTGTAATTTGGTGAAAATATAGTACAAAAATAATAATTAAGAAAAAATAAATTTCGGAGTTTTGTCAGACAGCCCTTCTGTAATTTTAACCCTTTTGTGTAGAGCGCGCGTCAATTAATATCTCTTGTAACTTTTTATTTATCATTAAAAATTGTTGTAATTTGGTGAAAATATAGTACAAAAAATAATAATTAAGAAAAAATAAATTTCGGAGTTTTGTCAGACAGCCCTTCTGTAATTTTAACCCTTTTGTGTAGAGCGCGCGTCAATTAATATCTCTTGTAACTTTTTATTTATCATTAAAAATTGTTGTAATTTGGTGAAAATATAGTACAAAAAATAATAATTAAGAAAAAATAAATTTCGGAGTTTTGTCAGACAGCCCTTCTGTAATTTTAACCCTTTTGTGTAGAGCGCGCGTCAATTAATATCTCTTGTAACTTTTTATTTATCATTAAAAATTGTTGTAATTTGGTGAAAATATAGTACAAAAATAATAATTAAGAAAAAATAAATTTCGGAGTTTTGTCAGACAGCCCTTCTGTAATTTTAACCCTTTTGTGTAGAGCGCGCGTCAATTAATATCTCTTGTAACTTTTTATTTATCATTAAAAATTGTTGTAATTTGGTGAAAATATAGTACAAAAATAATAATTAAGAAAAATAAATTTCGGAGTTTTGTCAGACAGCCCTTCTGTAATTTTAACCCTTTTGTGTAGAGCGCGCGTCAATTAATATCTCTTGTAACTTTTTATTTATCATTAAAAATTGTTGTAATTTGGTGAAAATATAGTACAAAAAAATAATAATTAAGAAAAAATAAATTTCGGAGTTTTGTCAGACAGCCCTTCTGTAATTTTAACCCTTTTGTGTAGAGCGCGCGTCAATTAATATCTCTTGTAACTTTTTTATTTATCATTAAAAATTGTTGTAATTTGGTGAAAATATAGTACAAAAAATAATAATTAAGAAAAAATAAATTTCGGAGTTTTGTCAGACAGCCCTTCTGTAATTTTAACCCTTTTGTGTAGAGCGCGCGTCAATTAATATCTCTTGTAACTTTTTATTTATCATTAAAAATTGTTGTAATTTGGTGAAAATATAGTACAAAAAATAATAATTAAGAAAAATAAATTTCGGAGTTTTGTCAGACAGCCCTTCTGTAATTTTAACCCTTTTGTGTAGAGCGCGCGTCAATTAATATCTCTTGTAACTTTTTATTTATCATTAAAAATTGTTGTAATTTGGTGAAAATATAGTACAAAAAATAATAATTAAGAAAAAATAAATTTCGGAGTTTTGTCAGACAGCCCTTCTGTAATTTTAACCCTTTTGTGTAGAGCGCGCGTCAATTAATATCTCTTGTAACTTTTTATTTATCATTAAAAATTGTTGTAATTTGGTGAAAATATAGTACAAAAATAATAATTAAGAAAAAATAAATTTCGGAGTTTTGTCAGACAGCCCTTCTGTAATTTTAACCCTTTTGTGTAGAGCGCGCGTCAATTAATATCTCTTGTAACTTTTTATTTATCATTAAAAATTGTTGTAATTTGGTGAAAATATAGTACAAAAATAATAATTAAGAAAAATAAATTTCGGAGTTTTGTCAGACAGCCCTTCTGTAATTTTAACCCTTTTGTGTAGAGCGCGCGTCAATTAATATCTCTTGTAACTTTTTATTTATCATTAAAAATTGTTGTAATTTGGTGAAAATATAGTACAAAAATAATAATTAAGAAAAATAAATTTCGGAGTTTTGTCAGACAGCCCTTCTGTAATTTTAACCCTTTTGTGTAGAGCGCGCGTCAATTAATATCTCTTGTAACTTTTTATTTATCATTAAAAATTTGTTGTAATTTGGTGAAAATGTAGTAAGAAAAATACTAGTTATAAAGTAATAAATTTCGAGTTTTGTCAGATAGGTCATCCATAATTAATACGATTTTATGGAGCACACCGGTATATTTATTTATCGCACTCTAGCTTATTTCCTTATTTTGATGAACAATTTGTTTAGATCAGTAAACATTTATTGTTATATTTATTACATTGTGGAAATAAAACAATTTGAAGCAATTCGTATGATATATTTCAATATACGCGTACTGATAGTGTATTGTTTAGTTACGTCTCGTATTAGTGTATTTATATTGTAATCCGTTAAATACTTGCAAATTTAGTTTGAATATGATTCAACTTAAATAATTCAAGTTATTAATAGAATTATGCAATAAGTAGCTTGAACTACTCTGTAAACGTAAATTATTGTATCTCAGCAAACGCATACTACATCGCCTGCGTCACGGATGACGTCATCATTCGGTGCTAAGAAATATTCGAGGCTAACTTTATGGACGTTGCGCAGGGGGGTGTTGTGTATAATTCAGCATCAGTAAAATTGGTAGTGTGATAGTTAGCCGTGTTCTTTTTGATGTGTCAGCTCTTTATAAAATGTTCCGAGATAAGGAAAATCCTTTAACCAATAAAAAAGATGCTCTCTTATTTTGTATATGGTCCAAGAACAGTGGGGACACTGCTTTTAACCCCTAACTTTTCGTTGTGATTAAACCGAAAGTTATGGTTATTATTATTCTGTGGATTACCTTCAAGTTCTTATAATGTCTAATTATTTTGTCTCACAGGAATTTTGTTTTGATGATGATAATATGGACACTGTTATTGAATATGCTGTGCAAAACAACAAACGATTCATCTCACAAACGGAATCGAGTGATGATGAATTTGTTTTCAGTCAGAAGGAATTATGTAAGAATTACGAACTTTGTGGATGTTGTATCTCAATACGATGATTACAATTTAGAGAAAATTTCCGTATTCAACGAACAACATTTAACGTTCTGCTTGGTAAATTTTTCGCATATATTTGTATTATGTGCTTTGATGATTTTTTGAGGAATACTTAGTAAAGGGAATTTTTTGTCTCTAATCAAACATATGGAAGAAAAAAAGTGGATATTCAAAAGGCACTTCTTATAACATTATGGTATTTGGGAAATACAGAATCATATAGATAAATCTTGGAACGCTTTAATATAACAAGAAGTTGTGCCTATGTAATAATAAATAGAATTGTTGCCTTTATTGTAAAAAACAATCCTCAATTAATTACTTGGCCCACAGAGTACTGAAATAGTTTTTGGATTTCGTAAGAAACAAGGGATTGACGGAGTTGAAGGTACAATCGATGGCAGTCATATAAAAATTAACAGGCCAAAAGTTCACCAAGAGGTAAATCACATCTGCAAATAAATGAAGCAGTTACGTATCTTTTTAAGGCATACTGTAACAGAAAAGGAGAGCATAGTATTCTATTGCAAGGTGTAGTTGATTGCAATAAACGTTTTACAAATGTATTTTGTGGTGAAGCGGGCTCAATGCACGATGCTAGAATGCTTAAAAAATCTTCTCTTCATCTAAAAAAGCATGCCAACGTGATATATTACAGAACACCTTTTTAACCGAAAATCAACAGATATTTAATTACGGACATTCTGCTACTAGGATGGTTGTAGAAAATGCCTTTGGATTATTAAAGGGTCGATCACGTAGACTTAACTTTTTTGAAAATTTACGGATAGCTTTCATTGTTAAATGTGTCCTAGCAGTATTTACATTTATATTAATTATGATGATTTAGATATACTTTATGTAGTAGATGATGATGATATTGGTTACAATAATAATGACAGTACTTATATTGAAGGTAATTTTATACAAGATTACGATACAAGGCAAGAAATATTTTATAATTTGTTTAGATTATAAATGTTAAAATCACAGCACTGATACATTGTTAGTTATAAATTTATGCATATACAAAAAGTCAAACTTTTAATTTACGTTTTGCTTCTGCAAATCTACTAAGTTTTCTAAAGCAGTAACTTTACGTTCTTCAACTTCTATCTTTCTTTTAATTATGTTGCACAATTCTTGCTGCATATTTGTAGTTGTTATTAAATGCTCTTTTTTGCTTCATAGTATCTTTTTTTTGCATTTAAATACTCTGCTGTTACATTAGGTTTCTTGGTCTGGTGGTGCTGATTGTATTTTTTTCAGTTTCATCAGCGGCATCGTGGTTCTCTATATTTCATTGCTATTTTGCGGCAGTGGCTGTGACTTGTCATCTGTTTTTGTAGTTAATAATTGTACATCTATTGAATGCCGGCTACTGTTACTTGGGGTATTTCCAAGAAACTTGTCAATTTTTTGAAATAATTGAAACCATGTAGATTTTTGTTTTAAATCTTTTTGTAGTTTTATACGTGTGTACAAGGTCGGCGATGTGTCCAAGTAACAAAGTAGGCGATATGTGCAAGCTGGGCGTTGTGTCTGTTAGAATATTTATTTAAATGCTTCACGTACGACGTACGAGTTACAACTGTCAAGTTTATAAAACACATAAGTAAAATACATGTAGGTGGCGCTTCCCTATAATATTGATGTACAGTATGTTTCAACACCCCCACTACATCGATACTATAGCAATTTCAACCCCAAACTTAGAAACTAATTTTTCGTGCTTTACAGTAGTTAAACTTTTAGTCAACACATCAGCGATCATTTCATTGGTAGGCATATATTCTATTTTTACTTCATCATTTACTATTGCCTCACGGATAAAATGATGGCGTATATCAATATGCTTTGACCTTCTATGGTAAACAGGATTAATTGCTAATTTTTGTGCGCTCTTACTATCATTGAACAATACAATACATTCATTTCGGTCTGTCAATTCATTATACAAATGTCTTAAGTACTTCGCTTCTTTGGCAGCTTCCGACATGGACATATACTCAGCTTCTGTACTCGACAATGCAACAGTCTTTTGCTTACGGCTTTCCCAAGAAATTGCTATAGTATCGATGTAGTGGGGGTGTTGAAACATACTGTACATCAATATTATAGGGAAGCGCCACCTACATGTATTTTACTTATGTGTTTTATAAACTTGACAGTTGTAACTCGTACGTCGTTTCAACTCGCGATTAATAAAATAAATATACAAAAAATAACTGACCGCACGTTACACGTTGTCTGGGCCCATAACCTGTTAGAATATTTATTTAAATGCTTCACGTACGACGTACGAGTTACAACTGTCAAGTTTATAAAACACATAAGTAAAATACATGTAGGTGGCGCTTCCCTATAATATTGATGTACAGTATGTTTCAACAGTGTCCAAATAAAAAAAGTGGGCGATACGTCCAAGATAGCGGCCGGTATAGCAAAAAATTAGGCGTTGTGTCCAGTGGGTGATGGGTCCAGACCCCAAGCCAACGCATAACGCCATCTATCGGTGACTGAAGGAAACACGTATAGAGAATCTACTGCTTCTATCTATGGGACATTCTACATTCCGGCGGAGATTATGTATTTCTGCTAAAATCAATAGGGCAAACTCAACTATCGAATCTTCAGTTTTCTGACCCTTTCGGTTGTACCGGAAGTATTTTTGCATTTTTCGGATTCTACGTCAAATTTTAGGGTCACTTTGTATAATATTCAATGTAGCTAGGAGTTATAGAATTTGAGACATTAATATTTTTAGTAAACTATTCACAGATGCAAAGTTCACGGAAATTAACTTTTTTCGGAACTCCATATCAGGTTAATTTTGGGTTTGTATAAAAAGAATGGACTATAACAAACGAAGATGTGTGCATAGATTAAAAAATGTAATACTAAGTGTTTCATATTTGATATTACATCTTCAAAGAGTAATAACTTTTTTAAGTCAAATGGAACACGCTGTATTTTTTTACTCTGTAGTGTGCTGGTTGAAATTCTCTTTCAAATCATATAATCATGACCCTAAAATTTGTCGTAGAATCCGAAAATGCAACCGGAAGTATCAGAAGAATGAACATATTTTAGTTGAGTTTGTCCTATTGATTTTTAGTCATTCTCCAAATTTTCAAAATTTTTCCATGTACACTTTTCCGTATACGGCTAATGGCGGTTCCCGGTGAGACATCCTGTATAATTTATTCACAAATTGCAATCCTAAAAGCCGCTTTACACGGTGAAAGTCAATGCAACTTTTTCGTGCAATTTTTGTTATGCGCATGCTCGCGTGCAAGTTTTTGTATTGCACTTGCAAGTTTTCTTGCATCAAATGAATAGAACGCGATGTAATTTTTCTTGCATTGCACTTGCAATTTTAGTAACTTTTTAGTTATATTTGATGTTGCCAACTTTTAAAAATTCTGTTTGCTTGAAAATGAACTATGCAAAAAGCAGCAATAGCTAGCTTTAATTCTTGTAAGTGCAAAAATAATAGTAGATTTGAATAGAAAAGAAAAAAACGATGGTGAATAAAGCGTTGATTGCAACAAAATGGTGGTAATATAGGAAACTTCAATTAAACGAACTAATTAAGTATATGCGTTGATTCGTGTTTTTTAAACCAATTGAAGAAAATAGTTTAAATTTAAAAAATATATTCATGCGATGCTCTATTCTGCCTAAGCATAAGTTAATAATTAATTTGCCAAATACCACTTTACAAAACTCCTAGTTTGTGCTCCTATTAAATAAACGAACAATTCAGCTGATGTGATAAATGTATTTTTTATGTGGTTGACGACACTGTCTAGCGAAAAGTTTCCTTTGAAATCTTTCATCATGTAAAACAGCGTGAAATTTTTCTTGCACCTGCAAGATTTCTTGCATTGCAACCACTACATTTCATCGTGTAAAGTCCCTTTAAAACGAATTTTAAAGTTGCGTATTTATATTATTCAAATCTAAAGAAAAAAATCATCTATAAGTAGTAGTAGTAGTTTATTTTATTACAATTCCATTACTTCTTACTGTGTTTTCCCTAAAAAACATAAACAATTTTGGTTCCTTAGCTACAGCAAGTTTTTTACCCATTCTTCGATGATTTTCGGCAATTGATATTTTAGTAAATTTCTTTTGCTTCTACGCAAAATCGGTTGTTCTAAAACTGAGTTCTATCGTAACATCAACGTTTATATTAACTATACATACTGTTCTCTTCTACCATAGACCTTGTTCTCCTGGTAATTTGGCGAGGTTTCTTTACATCTATTACAGAATGTGCTTGACTGATTGTACTCGTATCACTGGCGTCCGAGTCCTATTAAAAGCACAACTAAAAAATACAATCAAACTGCGTGCGTACCACCTTTGATGTAAGCCTCGTTTTTCTAATTTTCCTCGGAACTATTTTGGTTTGTTGATTTTGTGATAAATCCATTACCGATGCTGCTTTACCATCTACATCCAACAATTTCCTCTTAGATCTAGTTATTTTAGTTTCTGAATGGGTCGGTGAAGTCTCAAAGCTATTAGTACTTAACATCGAACTTCTACTTCTTAACGGTGAAATATCCTCTAGACTCGATTTATTTACTGTCTCTTCATCGGGATCAGGAATGCCTAAACAAAAACGTTAAATAATTAAACGATCATTAAAAGAAAAGATTACGTACATTCAAAAGATTTCTTTTCTAATAATGTTAAGAAGTCAATTTTGGGAATGTTCGGACTCCTATTTAGAGAATGAATGGAATCATCGCTACTATTTTCGACACTATCAGTACCTAAATTTATCCTTAACACTTCTGATTGACTTCGAGTTAATCTTCTCGAACTCGAATATGCTTTTGCTTGGTCAAAAACAATGGTAGATTTAGTTAGGAGTTACAAGGATTACAAGATTTACAAGGAGCCCGGAGCCAGTTTTTATCACCCCCACCCTTAATCATTTTGAGAACGGGGGTTGTTTTTTGCAATTAATCACAATTTTTTTTAATGAAATTTGGCACTAAAACGATAAATTTATCTTGTACAGAGGGTTCAAGTAAATAGCTATTATTGCATTGGAATGCAAAAATGAATGGTTTTTTTATACTTGAACCCTGTACAAGATAAATTTATCGTTTTAGATCAAAATTTCATTGGTAAAAAAATAGATGATAATAATATCTACAACTTCTTCCTCTTTCATTTTTCTGTAGGGCAAAAAAACCAAAAATTTCGAATTTACCCCTAGCTCTACAGCCACAAGGGTTGTCGGGAGAAAAAAAAATATGCCTACAAAAGCTGTAGATATTATTATAAAGAACAATTTTTATAATATACAATTTTCCGATAAAGTGGAGATTCCTCAGATAATTTTAAGACAATTTATCCCAATTCACCTAGTCCGAAAATGCTTCCTAAGGGAGCTAGAGCTCTTTGAAGATGGCGCCTGGTAAAGTAAAAATTAAAGATAAACTTCGCGAACTGACAACAATGAAAAACGTAGGTTTTACTTTTGTTGGCAGTTCAGAACCAACTAGTGCAAAAATATAAATTTAACTTTAATGACAAAAAAACAAAAATTTTCAAATCCATTTTTTAAAGAAAACGATGTATCGTAATGACTTAAAGTAAGAGTACCTTTTAGTACTAGAATACGTGAAATTTAATAATCTAGTGTCACAAATGCTTAAAAGTTAATGACAAAAAAGTTATGCGTTAAAATAACCGTTGACCTACCCAAAACTGACGCCTATGACCGGTACTAGAAATTCGCAATTGATGGAATCGATTCATCTCTGAAGGCTAAATAAGCATACCAGTTTTTGGTTTTCTAAGTAGAAGCGCCATCTTCAAAGAGCTCTAGCTCCCTTAGGAAGTTGGTTTGTCAGGAGGGTTTCTGGACACCCTGTATAGAGGTCAATATCACTTCCTATCAGCAAATGTCATTAGAATAAAAGATAGATCCGAAAATCCTCTACAATTTTTTTTTAAGACTTTTTTTTGTACGGTGAACCGTTTAGCCGCTAGATCAATTCGCGAAAACAACCCCCGTTCTCAAAATGCTCAAAGGTGGGGTTGATGAAAAACTGGCTCCGGGCTCCTTGTAGGGTCCCCTAACAATATCAAACATAAAATTGATGGCGGGATTTTTTTCCGAAATCGGCCTCTTTTTTGCCTAATTGTACTATAACGCCCGTTTTTGTTTTTCACGAGATGAGCGAACCGAAGAAACAAAATTTTTAACAACAATTTATAAAAATAATCTCACCTGGAGTATTATCGCGATCACTGAAAATACTCGAAATGTTTTCATTACGGTTCTCATTTGACTGAATCTGCAGATCATAATTTTTCTCGATAACGTAATCATTCATTGTTTGCACAACCTCATTTGATTGGATCTGTAGATCATCGTCTTTCTCGACAACGTAATCATTTGGAGATTCATTAATAGTATCAGAATTTATGTTTGATTTATTCTCGGTAACTTCATCTTCAACGGTCTCATTTGACTGAATCTGTAGATCATCTTCTATCTCGACAACGTATTCTTTTATTATTTGTTCAATTCCCTTTTTCTCAACTTTCGTAGAATCTGAAAAAAACATATTTGAACGTAAAACATTACCTAATTTCTTAATCTCAAAACTGGTACTTTCTTCTTCAGACAATCTATCATCTTGTTTGTTGTCATGCCCGTGTAAAGGGGAGTGAACCAACGCGTTTTCAAGAATCAGTTCTGATGGTGATTTCGCAAAAGAAAATCGCACTACGCGCCTAGAAGTTCCAAGCAAAGAGGGCCTTGGAGACAAGCTTACGCTGCTTCTCTATTATAAAAAAAATTGTTACATGTATTTACGGTTAAAAAGATAATGAGACTGAAAATATGATTTCGAACAAAATTGAAAACAAAAACCCTTTGAGTCCAAACCACAAGAGCTTAAAAAGTTAGTCTAGAGAAAGAGATTTTATTTTAGTGAAAATAGAGATTAATTAATTCATCCACAAACAAACTTTAATAAACAATAAATAAAAGTCACTATTTACATTTGGTTAGTTAGTAATTGAAGGGAAAGAAAACAATGTTTCGCATGCAGTACTACTTACACTCTTAGATGAAATGTCGATATTAAAAGTGGTATCAATGTTGTCTTTAACTAAATCGTGATATTGAATTTTATCATCATTTTCAGATAAATCGACAAGTTTGTGAATCTGGCTCTAAAACATTGTATGATACAAAAACTTCACATTGCAAAAGCACCAACCTTTAAAATACTCTGAGGGTGCCGATTCTAATTAACGGTGGGATTTGTCTTTCGAATGTATGTTTTGTTTTCTTCTTACAACTGGAGTATCTAAGCGCAAACTAAGTTTTCGACAAGTTACTTCAGGTTCCCAATTTTTAGCCACACTAGACACAGATAACCTCGACGTAGGTTTAAAACGTTTAGGTGGTGGCGGTTCGTTCGTGTCTTGAGTGCACATTGGTTTGGAATAAATAATAGGCGTCAAAACTCTAAAATGCAACTGTATTATTATTTACTTTCTCGTATATTTAGCAAACCTTGCAGAAGTTGTGCGGACCCTCGGTATACTTAGAAACGGTATGTCATCATGAATATCGTTGTTCGTTAAAGTTGTATTAGAACATAAAGGGTTCCAGGTTTCCCTCGCTTTTACTAAAGCTGCTTGAATGATGGACGACTTATATTTCACCTGTTCTTCGGAATTGTGAACAAATACGGAAAGAGGTTGTGGATTCGAAACTATAATCCTTGGATTAGCATTGAACATTTCTGTTTCCAAAAATACCTTTAGACATTTTCGTATCACGGTTATTTGCTTGAGCCATGATAGACTTGCTAAGAGGATTGTCAAATTTATTAATTATACTATCTGCATCGGAAAGTTCATTTTGACCCTCTAAACCTCTGCTTCCTGATATAATTCTACCAGACTTATTGTAAACTTGGATAGCATCTACATACCGCGAACGTTGTGTGTAAAAATATATTTTCAGTTCGTTTGCTTGAGGATGATTAACGTTATTTAAGTATTTTAGAAACGCATCTTTTTCTTTTGTTGTTAAAGGTAAAACTAAGATTGCCTTCACATTACCAAGTTTGTCGCATTCTATATAACACCAACTGTAAAATTAATAAAATAGGACGGGGAATAAACCTTTGTAGAAGTGGTGCAGTAATTTTTCTGTTTGGTTTTGTCTTTGGAAATAAAAAGCTTCATCGATCATGTTGCTTGCAACATATAAAGTCAATATCGTGCACAAATCGTTTTCTTCTGTTATAGGTGGTTTTCTTACCTGAAAATGTTATTCATCGGTAGTTAAAGTGTAACATAAAAATTACTCAATATAATTAATTAAATTATGAGGAGTATGGATATAAACTGGATCCAGGAATGTCGAGGGATAGCTGAGAACATCATGGATATCCAAGAATATCCGAGAATATCTGAGGATAAGCGGAGATGTCTAAAAAATTTTCGAAATTTTCTAGAATGGGGAGGTGACACAAGAATATTAGAGAGCGAGGTATTTTGCTTAGATACAATTTTATAAGTAATACAACAGTATGAAATTACTGGAAATTTTCGATCTCAAATATGAGTGATTTAAGAAAAAATTTCCTGCAACCATCGAGTTGTATTCGGCATGAAAATTTCCGATGAATTCAACCATGATTGGTCTATTATGACAAAACTATTGAATCTGATTGGTCGAAAAATGTGAGTGGAATTTTCAGTAGTAATATGTTAAGTGATCGTAATGTTACTGATAATTTTGAGTATATGTTTCAGGACTACCTCACTGCTCTCGGTGAATGATTGTTGAATCAGGCACGAGTAGAACATTTACTGAAAATTATCTATATACATTACGATCACCAGCATATTTTGCTAAACATGTTTCCACATCTAGATTTTAAACGAATTAAGTGAAAACCCTACCAAGAATATAGTCTTGATAAAAAATAAATAAAAATTACTCATTAAATTATTCAATTTTTGACATCGATAATTTGAACGAGATGCTGCTAAATTATCGATAATTTAGCGTCTTGCTTAAATTATCGCGTAATTCGTCTGTGATTGGTTGCTATTAAACAAATACAAATTTGTCATTGGCTCAAATTTTAAGAGAGAAATTCTCAACAGTAATGTATTAAGTTTAAGAAATTAAGAATTCAAAAAATCGAATAGTTTGAGTATTATAACTGAGTTTTCAATTTGAATAAATAATATTTTTGTAATTTTGTTTTGTTTAATGTGATTGATAATACGATCTTGGTGATTGGTTTAAAATTACAAAATAAAACATAAGTTATTCATTGGTTGTTGCAAGTGATTTGACATACGTATGCAATAGTCAACAAAATATCATTTAAGAGAGATCTAGCGTTAATTAGTGTCACTTGAAGGCGTCATAATCAATGTCATCTACAATTTATTAGCAACGGCACCATGAGTTTGTATTTTTAATAGCATAAGATTATCAACACTTCCAAGAATGTAACAAACATAATGAATCTTAACTGGAAAAAATGATAAAATAACCAAAAATCTGATGAGCAGAACGAGTATCTGTTAATAAAAATCAGAATAGAAATGAAACGACAAAAAATATCATCGAACAGAAAGATCAAAATGAAAACGACTATGTATTGATATTAATCTGGAGTTTATTACGAACGTTTATAATTTTTAGGGAAGAAATAGTAATTGAAAAGTAATAATATGGCAACGATCATTGGGCAAGAATGTAGTTAATTAATCTAATTTCAAAATTTAAAAAAATTCAAAAGCATTTGTAACTAAAGTATTTGTCTTAAGGACGTATGGTCCAATTTCAATAAAACATTGTAGCATGTGTCTGATTAAGAGGGGCCACAGGCTGTATCTTAGAAACTATTTATCGTACAACTTAGGGAAAAAAATCCATATAACAAAGTCGCTTATGAGAAACTGCTGGAAAGTATTTTTAAGTTTCCTACTCCACCGATAGAGGGCGTAGTTCACAATAATAATACAAAAACCACATTTTGTATAATAAATGCATGGTAATGTTACCATAAAATTTAAATATTCGTAATCCTCAGATCATTTGATGTAAGTTTACTTCAAAGCTTTTCTTCTATTTTGTCAAATAACTGGTAGGAGTGACTGGGAGAAAGCTGACTAAGTAAAACAGTCATTAATTTTTTACCGCTTTGGGGATTTTGACAAATTGTATATCATTTGAAAAGTCAATTCAATGCCTAATAAAATTATAAGCAGTTGCAGAGTGTGACAGCAAGTACATGAACAAAAGAAGACGTTTTCTTCAGAAGAAAATTAACCGCATCACTTATATGGTCAACATAGAATTACCAATATCACCATGACTCTTACTTGCGGTTGCCAAAGTCCAAAATCGAAATACGGTTAAAGAAGGGTAGTATTACACAACTAGAAGAAATAAATGGTGCATTTAATTGATTCTACACGAGAAAGAAAGTTTCCACAATTATTTAATTATCGTATATAAATGTAGAAACACGGATTGAACTTGACGAGATTTGCCGTGTGCCGCTACTGTATTTATATAAATTTCATGTGTAAACATGGTTCAATAAATTTAATATCGTGAGTGTTTAAGATTTAGATAGCGTGTCCGAAAAGAAAACATAACAAAAGCACACCTGTAAATAAGATAAAGCCAAAGCGTACTGCTGGTGAGCAACCAACATCCTTAACACAACTTTGTGATGCCACGGCTCTAAATCGTTGCAAGACACCATCGGATCTAGAAGTTGTTCGACGGCAGACTGAAAAATCATAATAACAATTCCAAAATGCAAATTTTCTTAACTTCATCCTTACCGACAATTCTCCATGGTCCAAGCTGCCAGAATGATTGAGATAATTTTAGTCTGACCGGGACTTAAATGAAAAATTGCTGGAAATTTTTAACATATGGGTAATAAGTAGTTTTGTATCTACAATTAGAAAGGCGATTAAACAAGTAACATTAATTACAGGTTACTTACTGATTTTGATCTAACTTGCTGAAGAAATATCCAAATAAAACGTAAGCAATCACACAATACTTATTTAATATAGAAACATTGTCAACGAAGATAAGTGCGTATTAAAGCTTGTACTTGAGGGTGGTGGATAATCTGAACACTCGAAACAGAGTTCCATTGCCCTAAATTTCATTAACCATTAAATGTTAAAGTAAAATGTAACTTACTGTTGTAAATAATCTTTAAATTCGATCTCTATAGAGGTTATCCAATAAATAGCATCGAGTCCCTCGAAAGGATTTTCTCTATTAGCGATAGTAAGCTTAATTCACTTCTCCTAAAATAAAAAAAAATAAAGGAATTTGTGAGCAAAGATATTTATTTCAAACCTATCATTGTAATATTTATTCAAAGTGTTTATAGGATAAGGAGCGTTAATAAGTCCATAATCATCTATTAGCGTGGATAATTATTTTCTGGAACACTCGGGTAACAACCCAATATTTAACAACCAATCAACAACTTCTAAATGTGTAGATACCATTTCTAACGAGTCGCACTGATCCTTCACTACATCTACAAAATAGCCCAGTTTTATTAATACTATTAATACAAACTAAAGCCCAAACCTGGATTTAAACAAAACCTAAAAACTTCTTTTCAATAAATTGGAATAACGTAGTAATACTTTTAAGTTATCGAAGACAGTGATCAATAAATTGTGAGTGTTAGAATCTAGCCGTAATCCTGAATAATCAAATAGAATTACAGCTAAAAAAAAGAAAAAAATATAATTTTACTCCTAAATATTATAAAGTGTTAAGTACAAAATTATCGGCATTTTTTCTTTTAAAACTTGTGCTCGTTGCCATCCCCCATAACAGCAAAAAGTTTAAAGCTGCAACCGCTGCTTTCGTAAACGCCACTGCTCCAGATAGTTATGCATTTGCACAACCAACCTAAGTAATTTTCGTTCTAACGCTAA
This sequence comes from Abscondita cerata, assembly GCA_030710515.1. Lineage (NCBI taxonomy): Eukaryota > Metazoa > Arthropoda > Insecta > Coleoptera > Lampyridae > Abscondita > Abscondita cerata. The sequence goes on from JALBCR010000633.1 coordinate 137,512, forward strand.
ACTTAACAAAAGCTCCGTTGACGTTCCTAAGACGATTTATAATATAATTTGCTAGAGACTTAACTATGTAACTTACTATAGATGTTGACGCTTTGTTTGGTATATCTACAAACAATGGGGGTTGAGACCTAGAATTTGTTGCTAGAAGAAACAGTTCGGTAGGTTTTAACAGTACTGAAGGTCCTAATTTTCCAAACCGGACATCAACGCTTGTTGATTTCCTTTATTATCGATCGTGCCAATGAAGTTTTCTCCCAAAACTATCATTTCTAAAACTCTATAAATAACTCTGGGTGCCATCTTATGTTAGTAACTTACCAAGGCTAAAGACGCCGAGTAGTAATGCTCTTCAATCTTTGACAGGCCATGAATTGATTTAACGTATCCGAATTTATCAGAACATCTAACAACCTTTGTTTATCATGATCTTTTAGAATGTTAGAAAGGCATACGCGAGTTAAATAAGTTTCGCAACTTTTTGAATTTGAATGTCCTAGTGATAAAAAAATCAATCGAATTCACACCAAAACATTTTTATTGTAAATTTGATAATACTTGTTTTAATGAAGGTATCCCAGTATAGGTTTTTTTAAAAAAATTAATTATTTCGTTTGTTATTAGCTTGAATGGCGACGTTTCGCTTCTTTGTAGTGGGAAGCTTCCGCAGGCCAACGTTAATAATTAAAAAAATAATTTGCTTGATTTATTTTATTGTAAATGTACAGATACTTGTAGATTTTTACCTGGCATTTGCTCCTTGTACCACTGATTTAGGTCGAATAAACTCATATAGGTTCTACATTTATTCGGAAAATTTGAATTCCAAACATTCCAAACTATAGAGCAGACGGTCAATGTTTCATCTTGATTATCAGCAAATGAGTTTCTAGATATTGCCTTTGTAATAATTTGTAGGTTTATGCATTGAGCACGTATAGATTTTTCAATTTCATTTTGACAACTTGTTACATCCATTTGAAAACGTACAGAGCACGAAGTCAAATTCTGTTTAATATACATTAGATGGATAATTTAATAAACAAATCTTACCTTATATAAAACACCATGTCCGTCGATGTATGGCTTACTTTCGTAGTTCAAAGAATATAAAACAGCTAAGGAGTACCCAGGTTGATTTGGTTCAATATTGCTGTAAACCACCCACACATAACAAAAGGCTCTAGGATCATCACAAGGTTCCTAAAATTTTAGACACGATATTGCATTATTTACATAAATCAAGACTATCGTGACCCCAAAATATAAAAATTATTTAGTTGCGAACAATTTTTGTAAATAAACGTAACATTTAAATAAAATGCGCACTAACATGTTAAAATGTTTCAAATTCTTGTATTTTAATTATGTACATAATAGTAATTGCTACAATTGCAATTAATAAATTGCTCCAATAAAAAAATAAATTAAAATTGGAACTTGCAATATCGTAAGATTAAGATATTGTTAAAACAAAAACGTCTTAGTGTCGAAATTGTAACTGTGCCAACGTTTTGCTTCTTATTGTAAAGGGCTTCATGCTCTTCTAAGAACATTTTGCACAAAGCGAGCCTTCCTTTAATACGTGAACGTATTAAACAGACCAGACATGATTTAGAAAGCGTTTCTATCCAACTCTTCCATCTACATTTAGTACTAACTAATACACTTTCACCCGATGACTAGTTTTATTTTTACCACATTACTTTTCTCCAAACTTTTATCTAAGTCACTCAGCATTAACCTTAAAAAACTATTCTTAATGAATCGCACCTAATCTTATTCCTCAAGACGAAATCATTTGTCCTGTAGAATCCTCGATTATAATTTCTTCCTCGTCATATTGCTATAGACGTGACTCCAGTCCTAGGATTGAACGCGAACTAATTCAAATTATAAAATCATCTAATCTACCTCTTGAGACCCAGCGACGACTTGTACCTTCCACTTTCAAACCTCCTAGTCCATATGTCTACCTAAGATTCACAAACAAATCTCCTACTTAACAATTAGCTAAATTTCTAACAAAAATTCTTAATTAGTTTTTCTATATCGTTTTCATTTGGATGAGGGAGATATATATTACATATATTTATCTTTTTGATAGACGTTACTGTCACTGCTACTACTTCAAGGTCAGTATTTATTTCAAGTACTTTTGCTTCTATATTCCACCACAAGCATGGTCAGCTAACCTGTTTTTAACAAACGACGTATAGTGCTTTAGTGTTACCTTTTGATTTTTAAAATGTGTTTCTTGTGAAGCAAATAGTTAATGGCGAAATTTAATTGATTAATAATTTTAGTTGTGCAAGATGGGTATAATCCGTCTAAATTCCACTGAAGGATAAATGTATCCATTATTGCTGCTATGAAGATTCGTTATCGGTATCTTCGGCAGCTGATAAGCTAGCTATAAATAATTTTTCCTTAAGTCTAGTTATGTTACTCTTCAGTGGTTTATTTTGAGTATTTTTATACACAAAATCTAATATAATTTGTAGTTTTAGTGGTTCGTTACAGTATTCTTTAGCAATTATTTCGGGAATTGGAGAATTTATTGTGTTACTCAGGTAGTCACATATTCCTATAAAGTTCAATATTAGAGGGGGGGAATGTGCATCCATTTTTTCTTTGATGGGTGTCATTAAAATGGGAATATTTTCAATGGTTTTACTATTCCTTTTTTTCTTTGGTTGTTTTGTTGGTGTCATGAAACTTGTGTTAAACTCTTCTTTCTCAAGTTCTGGAGTAGATGATAATATTCTTTTTAATCGCGTGCTCGATGGTTTCAATTGATCAGGGGCAGCGGGTTATTCACACGTTATCATGGCTTCAGCAGGTTCTTTAGAATTTTGAGATTTTTCCGGGGGTGGGGTGGAGATGTTTGTTATGGTAAAGGTGGGCCTTGGTATGAAGTTGAAAATTGATTGAGATAAGTTTTCTACAGTAGCTTGAACTTGAGTAGAGTCAGAATTTGTATTGTGTGATTCTTTAATTGGTGAATCTTCAGTGTTTTTGTTTCTATTTCTCAGGTAGGGGAAGTACAATATAGATCGCTATGACCTATGGTTTTGCATTTTGAATCCATCAATATAAAGATGTATGCGATATAAGGTGCTGTTATGTGTTATGGTAAAGGTGTCAGAAATAGATGTATTTGATAGAGGTGCTATGAAAACTTGTCTTCTAAAGCTCAATACATGAGTATATTCAGTTTCAGGCATTCTAACTCTTAGAAATGTAATATTTGAACAGTATTTGACCATATTTTTTATTTCTTCGTCAATTATCGTATTTGGAATTGTAGGACATACATTTGACATCACCAAACATTGAGTGGGAGTTACGAGTCCTCTGAATTCAACATCGGTGCCCTTAATTTTAATAAACTTGTAGTTGGTTATTAAATTGTCCACTAGAGTCTTGGAAGAAAGGTAGATGCATATTCGATTATTTGAAATCTTAGAGGCATAAAGAACGTTTTTTGGTTGTACAATAGATCCAACTCCAACAACATAATCATGTAGTTTAGCTACGTCGATTGCAGGGATGACGATTGCTTGTTCTTTGGATGGAAATTTATGAGTACTTAAAATATTCGAGTATAATTGTTGTGTCGGTTTGTTTTTGTTATTCTGGATTAATTCGTCCATGTTAACGTTTCTAAGCCAGCTGAAAGCCGACCCTGTTGTCGATATTGTTACAGTTTAATTTATATGTTCCACTTTACAAACTCACTTTAATGTTAATGTACACTGTTTAGATTAATTGTTATTGTTTATTATTGCTTAATTTGTAATTAAACGCAACTCGGAAAAACTTTGGTTAGATTCAACCATAGTCAGAACCACATTCAAAAACTATTACAATCTGGCCAAACAAAAATCAATCTACTAAAACTTCTTTCAAATAAAACATGGAGAGCAGACACACACACAACTTTGTATAGATCCCTTATACGCAGTAAACTAGATTATGGTTCTATATGCTACGATACGGCTAACTCAACGGTACTTAAAAAACTAAACATACTACAAACAACATCTCTTAGACTATCACTACGTACATTTAAAACAAGTCCAATCGCTAACCTGCAGATACTAGCAAAAGATCAACTAGCATTAAACTGCAAGAACTTCAAACAACACCACCAATATACTTGAAAGAACATGGAGAAATTCAAAGGTCACCAGTGGTCATCTGGAAGCCTTCATATTCTAGAATTAACGCAGACAAGTCAGTCAGAAGAAGTAACCGGTGAGTGACATTTTACAAACTAGTTTTGAGATTTGGACGAAGTTAGGCTATTATTACTATTGTCTTCCTAATGTGCGGTAATTCTTTACAGTTGACATGAATCAATCTCATAACAGGGAAGCAAACTTGAATTTTCATAATGTTAGATCCTCTGAAGTACAGTATCTTCAATCAACAAACGTTGAGCCAATGCCGAGTACCAGCAGATCCACTGACGGAGACATAGGTACTTTCAAATTTTGTATACTTTCTAGCTTATATAACGCTTAATTTAAAATTTTGTTGACAAAGTATAGTTTTTACAGTTATTGACAAAATCGTTATGTCAGCCGAGTCAGTGAATGAAGATGATAGTAACAATGATCCAGAGTACCAACCAAGTGAATCGGATCAGTCTGAGCATCTAAATTCTGAACAAGAAAATAACAGTATTGTTTCAAATACTCTAGTTATCACTCAAAACTCAATTAAAGCCGCTCTATCTACTGACGAAGTCGTGAAAAGAAAGTGATCCAAGAGGAAGCAACCAGGGAACTGGGCTCTAAACATCCGAAAGAGGAATAAAAATTTAAGGAAATAATATAAAAGGACCACAGGAATAATTCGCAATGAACGAAAGTCAAAGAACTTCGGAACAGATTGTCCATGTACTTTTAAATGCGGCGATAGAATACCAGATTTCTCCAAAGAATTATTGTGTAAAGATTATTGGGACATAGGAGATATAGGCCGGCAGAGAGACTACATAATTTCTCATATCTCACGGAAAAAAAGTATTAGAGGTCGAAAATTGAATTCACGGAGGAAGTACTCCCAAGAATACTTTTTCATTGTTGATGGTAGCAAACACAAGGTTGGCAAGAACTTTTTCTTGCAAACTCTGGATTTATCAGAGAAATTTGTGCGAGTTGCCTTTGAAAAATCAAAAAGAAGCAGGTCGGGTGTCCCATAACCCGACAGAAGAGCGAAACATGTTCCTGGGAAAAAGCTACCTGAAGAAAATGTGCAGTTTGCAATAGGTGATCTATTGCAAACTGCACATTTTGATTCTTTTCTACGGGTTCCTGCACATTGATGTAGGAAAGACACGACAAAGGAGTACCTTGAATCTATTTTAAATAGACAAAAAATGTATGATCTTTACAAGGACATTTGTGGTGAACAAATTAAGAAACCTATCTCATTTGCTCTTTATAAAGAATTTCCGATAAAAAAGAATATTGCATTCCATGTTCCTAGAAAGGATCAATGCTGGTGTCGCCATTTTGAATTGCTACCAGAGCAAGAAAGAACTCAAGACAAAATTGAAGAATATAATCTGCACATGCGTAGAAAAACTGCCGCAAATAATGAAAAAACATCCGATGCTCAGAAAGCGAAAGCCCACATTAATTATGTTTCCGCAAATTTTGACTTACAAGCAGTACTTTATAGTCCAATATTCCACGCAAAACCTATTTTTTATAAGCGCAAACTTGCTACTTTCAATTTTACCGTCTACGATGTTTCCAAAAAACAAGGGTATTGCTACATTTGGCCAGAATTTGAGAGAAAAAGGGGAGCTAATGAAATTCCCACGTGCCTGAGGAAATTTCTTGAACAGTTGCTAGAAACGAGTAATCACGAGAGCCTGGACACACTCACATGGAATGCGACTCCATGCATGCCACCATCGAACATGCATCAGAGTATGCCAAAATTTATTGGCCAAATGATTGGGTAAACGTTATTAAGCTAGCTGCAAAGAAAAAACCATACATAGTATCCACACTCGAATATTCCTCATTTACCAATCATAAAGAACTTCAGAAAAATACAATCATGGCTATAACTCAGAGCAGAGAGTTAAACTGGCGAAAAGTTAAATGGATTCGGGTCAAAAAATCTAAACCCAATCGTTGATTGAAATATTTCAATCAACGACCCAATACAATTCTGTACAAACACGAATATTGGGATGAATTTTTCTGTGATACAGATGACGCGTAAGAGGCGCAAACCTACTAGACAGACTGAAGTGGACAATAAGTTACCATTGTATTCTGCGAAACTTAGTATTGGTAAGAAAAGTACAAGGATTTCTTGTTATTGTGCAAAGGCAAAGAAGCTGTAGTTCCCCCAGAATACTTCACTTTTTATTCCCGTTTGTCAGTTAAAAATCAAGAATCCGATGACGAAAATTCTGAAGATGAAATGACGTTGCAAACATTGAGGGAAAAACTTCTAAAAAGAAAAAGACGTAAAAATTCAAATCAATAATTATTTATTTACGAATAAAGTCTTGTGTTTATAGTATATACGTCTTTGATTTATTGCAATATTGATCGCAATTCGCACTATCAGAAGTGCGTATGAACAAAGTAATGATTTTCATGTACCAAGTCAATTCTTGTATACATACATTAAACTGTCTGTAGGTAATTCAACTACAGATGAAAAATGAAAACGTTCAGTGCAAGCCTCGATTTTTTAAACGTTTTTGCCTTTTCTGTGAAAGTAACTTTTGGTTGCTAAGCCTTTCTGATATGACGCCCTCGATATGTATAGGGAACTATTCAGAAAAAATTATCAGTGAGAAATTGCGATTCTAAAATTGAATAATATACAGGGTGTTTCATTAATAATTACTAAGTTGTTACTACTTTTGAGTAGAAGCGGCAACACCGCCAAAATGAAAATATTTTAGAAAGATAGATCGTCTATATTTATGTCAGTAGCCAAATTTTCAGATTTCTCCTATGCCCCCTTCTCCATAAACGTCTAACCTACCATCGACTATCGATAACCCTGTATAAAATTTGAATTTGTCAGGTTCCTCCAAAATTTGTTAACATTTAAAATTTGGTCCAATAGGACCATTCGCAATTTCAATAAAATCAAACCTCCACCAAAAAGAGGTCCTATCAGACCAAAGTCTAAACATGTTTGAATGTCAGGTTCCTCCAAAATTGTTTAATATTTAGAATTTGGTCCGTCAGGAGAATTAGCAATTTCAATTGTTTCAGTTGTTTTGTGTTTTCCACCAAGAAGGGATCCTATCAGATCAAATATTCTAAACATTGAATTTGTCAATTATTAACGGTTTTCTGTTTTACACAATTGTAAAATTTATTAGTATTGATGAAAAATGAAAAAATTGCGAAATATTTACCTGTATTCCAAAATGTGAAACTGGTATATTGTCTTCAAATATAGGTGATGTATAAATAAGTTTCATATTAATCAAATCCCACAATTGCCATGCACCAAAATTAAAACCAACAAGTAATGATCCCAACTGAGGACAATAATGAAGAGCACTAACTTGAACTTCTTCCTTATTTACATATATCGAACATCTTCTTTGGGTCCTCTTAATCTGAAACAATCAAATTCATCCAATTCAGCTACAACACAAACATATCAGCAAAATACTGATATATGATTCCATAAATACCATTTAGCAATATACCCATGTGCTTCCCATCAGGACAAATTATTTCTAATATATCCTCATCTAATTCAACTATTTCGAGTTGACAAGGATTTATCTCATCTCGAACATTTACGTCAGATGATAGAACTATAACCACAAACTATTATTAAAAATTATTAAAGTAGTAGATTGTACCTTCTTCACAAAGATATCGATGAATGTCTACTAAATAAATGTTACCACCAAAAGTACCTACAGCAATAACCCCATCAAAACGTTGTAAAAAGGAATCCTCGTTGATATCGATGACACTTAAACTGCTTACCTAAAATTACTTAAATTAAACCAAAATTCAATATAAAAAGAAGCTTATACTCTATCATTTAATTCTATTGAACGTAAAACTTTAGATCCCATGATGTTAAATATGCAGATTTGGCTACATTGGTCATTATGCAAACCAATGATTAAAAAAGGTAATTTTCCAAAACCACGAGGCAATTCTGTTACACAACTTACTATTGTTGTACTTGAGCTAATAACTGACCCAAAATTCCAAGTAGCTGTTTTAGCACCACTTTTAGAATTGTATAAAGTGAATAATGATCCAAATGCATTCCAAACATATTTCGTGTCGAAAAGAACTCCTCCTTTAGCAACATGAGCTTAAACGAGAAACAGTTTAAATACCGAACAATAACTGAAATTCACACGACTTACGATTGAAAGATTTATTTTCTTTTTCAATGTCATCTACAGAAGGTGCTTGGTATTGAGGTAAAGTAATACTTTGTGAAACACAATAAGGTTGAAATATTGTGTTTGAAGACATTTGTTTCTCTTACTACAATTTTTTATCATTTCAGGAAACTCGCGCATACGCACATAACATACTATAAACGTATATAATGTAGCCGCGAATAGAGTGAAAATAGCGCCCTCAAGTGGTTGATCCATTACATAATATGTAAGTGGCGGTTAATTTGAAAAATGGGATGAAACAAGCAACGCACACTACACCAGTCTTCTTTTTGTTCCACATTTTAATGAAAATTGTTACCTATAAAAATACAATCATTGAGTCAGTATCTTCTAAAAAGGGTAGGGGCAATAAATGTGAAACAACGCCATTCAATAAACAATACTAACAAGTTTTTTATTTAAATTTATTAAATAAAACATTAAAACATATAATGTACTTAAAACTAGATAAACGCACCTAATAATGTCTTCGCATTTATTGTTAATTTGAAACATTTTGAAAGTCTGGATTTTTTTTAAATACTTTCCATATGCTAACACTTTAAAGGATCTAAACAATTGTTTTTGTACACTTTCTGAAATTTCTAACTTCGTCCATTACATCTTTTGGAAATCGATGTCGCTTGGAAGTGAAATCAGTACAATTCATTACGCAACAACGCTTTGTTTTCATGAGCACTTCCATCATTGACACATATTTATTATACTCCACGCACAGTCAAAATTTATATGCAGTTATTTATTTACAAACGCACAAACAATATATTTACAAACTAAAACTTAAAAGCTGAAACAATTAGCATTGTCAAAGTCATTCTAATGTCTAATATTTTTTAAGTTTGCTCACCTAGCAACCACATAAAACACCCAGCAACGGAAAAAGCTTCTAAACCAACTTATCTCTTATCAATCGAATGCTTAGTGGAAAGATTCCAGAGGACATAACACCCATTCTTTACGAAAAGCCACTGCGAGTTTTAGACAAAAAAGTTGGAAGGATAAGGCTCATTACAGTTAGGAATACTTTTAGAAGACTAGCAGCTAAATTTGAGTGTGCATCTGTCCAGGATATTTTGGAAAAATATCTTCGACCAAAACAAGTTGCTTTCGATTCCAAAAGAAGGTGTGACAACAAGTTTCCTAAAGAAAACACTTGTTCCAACAAAGTGCTGTTGAAAATGAAATCCAAGAACGCTTTCAATTCCGTACAAAGAGACGAAATGCTAACCCAGATCAAAATCCAGTCTCCAACTTTGTATCTCCTTCTCTGGCAACGCTATTCAAGACAATCGTTTTTGTTTTTTATATATGCTCTTAAGTAGGTGCACAACAAGGGGATCCTTGTGGACCTTTGGCTTTCTCTCTAGCCATCCAGCCAATAGTTGATTACTTAGAATCAGAATTCAATGTCTGCGGCATTTAGATGGCGGCACTATAGCAGGGGAAGCACGAACAATCATCAAAGATTTTAAGTTCTTAGTTGAAAATTCCAGTTTCTTAGGCTTCAAATTAACTCCTCAAAGTGCGAGCTGTTTTTTAGACAGGAATGGGTCCGACAATTTTACAAAACTTCCGGATTTTCCCCTAGAATCAAAATTTTAAAAGAAAATATCTCTCTTCTGGGCTCGCCTTTAACAGAATAAGCTACAGAAAGTATCATGCAATCCAAACACATGGAAATGACCTTGCTTTTTGAGCAAATTGAAACATGACATTGCTCATTTCCTGTTAAAAATTTACTGAGCGTGTCGAAGCTAACATGCCTTTTGCGCACAACACCGCTATATGGTTTTGATAGAATAATGGCAAGATTTGAGACGTCAATAAAATCTTTTGAGATCCTCACGGATACTACTTTGGATTAACAAACTTGGTCAATAGCGTCACTTCCCATTCGTAATGGAGGAATTGGAATAAGGAAAATTAGTGACTTGTGCCTTTTTGTCATCTATCAATAAGACTTTTAGCCATGTCGCCTTTATGTGCCCCACAATCTCAGATGTGACTGATTTGCCATATCGTACATGCTCTAGAAAAGTGAAATGTTTTCAATACGCACACACTCGAACTCAAAAAAATTGGAATCAAATCACCTTCGAAAGAATATAATCAGTGACTTAAACTTTTTTCCAATATATGCCAAGCAAGATACAATGTACCCTGTGCCCCCTAGCTTGGTGCATGAATATCGTTAGTTACCTCAAAATGGATTGGGACGCTTTTAAACAATAACAGTTTTAGGATTTCGATGGGTCTGCGTTTGGGAAGTAAGACAAAAAACCGTATGGGATCACCCTCATTCCTTACAAAAATCGCCGGTCCCTTGTGTGGGATGCGACCTGCAGTGACAGCTCTCCCTCTCACGTGGAAATCGCAACCTACAGTTACGAATTGATAGCACAGAATGCTACAAATAAGAAGAAATGCAAATACAAAGGCATAACCGAGGATGGTTACACATTCATCCTTTTCGTAGTGGAGACTTTAGGTCCTTTTAGTGATGAAACCAAGCACCTAAATATTTTGGAGAAATATATTCATCAAAAGTCAGGTGATTTAACCTCAAGTTTCTATTTGCCCCCCCCTAATCAAACGATTAACCACACAAGAGGAAACGCAGCTATCTATTCTATTCCTATCTCGTTTAAATAATAATTGTTGAATGTTTCAAAATGTTATACAATTGTGGATTTTAAAATAAAAACAATCATACTCACTTATTTTATTATTATACTTAGAATAACGAGAAACCAAATAAAAGTAACTTATTTTATGTTATTGAAGAATGAAAACGAACACTAATCAACAAAATAATTCACAGCACATGGAACTTAATATCGCAAGATTTACAATTTATAATCACATAACATAATCACAACGTTCAAAACATGCCGCCATAACCCAAACCTTGGTATGCAACGCCACCGTGGTTGATCCAAAAACTACAAACTTGTTCTCTGTTTTTCCCACTTAAGTTACATTTATACCCTAATTGTATGTTATGTGTTTTATATGTTGTCATAACTACAACCGCCAACTTATCTATCTATATATTTATATCACTACTAAAACTAAACAACTCCCTAACAACGTTATTGTTAAAATCCTTTTTGACAACTACTACAAATTCACATCAATAAAACGAGCAACTTAATTTTCTACAATTACAAATTTGAGAACATAACAACGAAGAAATAATCGATTATTACAGTAGAAGTCAAGTAAAAAAGTTTTAAAGAAATGCGTTAAATGCTTTTTAATTAAACCCAATTCAGCAGAACAAATAATGGGCAATTTACCTAAACACCGTGTTACCTCTGCAAGACCATTTATTCATTGTGGTGTGGATTACGCCGGTCCACGGATGTTAAAAGAAGGCAAGCGTCGTAATCAAAGTTTAATTAAATCATATGCAGCATTGTTTATATGTATGTCTACAAAGACTGTACATATCGAATTAGTTAAGGATTTATATACTACTTCATTTTTAAACGCGCTAAAAAGATTTGTACCACGTAGAGGACAAGTTTCTGATTTTTATTCTGACAATGGATCATATTTTGTTGGAGGTCAACGAGAGCTTTCAAAGCTTTTACAAGATCGTCTCATTAAAGAAAATATTATTTCACCTTTAACCGATGATAAAATCAATTGACATTTTATACCGCCAAAAGCGTCTCATCAATATCATAATACAGTGCGTTTCTGAAAATAGGGGTCACTTTTACAATTTTCAAAAACAGATGTCGTTGTTTGGTAAGAATTCACTGGATTTCTTGCACAATATGGCAACGTAATTGAAAAACAGATCCCTATGTAAGCAGCAAGGCAACTTCATTTACATTTCAGATACAAGAAATGGCAGCGGTGCCACATGCAAAATCCCTAATCTGCGGCACCTGCGACGCCATCTATTGAGTCTAATAAAAAAAGTGGCCCCCATTTTCAGAAACACAGTGTAGTTTTATTCAAACTATTCAACACTAAGTAAATTACAACATACAAAATTTGCAAAAATCCATCATAGCTAAAATTAATTTAAATATATTGCAATTCAAAGGAAAGGAACACCAACTGCAGCGTCTATTTAACCAACAGAAAACCACCAAAAACTGCACCAAAAACTTATCTCGGACACGTGTTTCAACAGCTAAGCTGTTATCATCAACGATACCGATACTAAAAATAAAAACAACGGGAAGCTTATATATACTATCTGCTTATCACGCATCGTTAAACTTAATTGATTCTTAGATAAGCTTAAATAATTCCGAAAATCCTAATGGACCGTTATCATCATAATTCATAAGCAAATTTCTGTTTTTAAAAATTTCTAAACTTTCATAAGAATCAAGTTCGTTTGTGATAAGCAGATAGTATATATAAGCTTCCCGTTGTTTTATTTTTAGTATCGGTATCGCTGATGATAACAGCTTAGCTGTTGAAACACGTGTCTGAGATAAGTTTTTGGTGGTTTTCTGTTGATATTGCAATTATTTGATCTAAAAACTAAAGTATGTGTAATAATAGAATTGATACAAACCTCAATTAATGAGCTGACCGTTTATAAAAAAGTTAAAGTCGGTCATCAGTAAAATAAGTGGTTCACTTCGAAACTTAAAAAAATACAAAAAGAAAGAACGACCTATATAAAATAGCTAAATTGAATTAAAATGCGTACAATTGGAATTTATACAAATCAAAAAGAAATGAGTTTGTTTATTTACTCAGGCGGAATAAAACATATTTATCGAAAACAACTTGAAACAGAACCGCAATAATGTGGAAATTATTTAAAAATATTATAGGAGGTAAAAAGGAAAACAAAATTAGAGAAGTGTACTTTAATAACATCAAAATTATAGGGAACATGAAATTAGCATCAAATTTTAATACATACTTTGTAAATAACGTCAAAGAAATTAACGAATCTATTCCATTAGTAATTGACGAAAGTTTAAAATTAAATCAAGTATCTACTAAATAAGTTTAAATTTAAAAATTAAAGTAATTAAAAAATCAAACAGTGTTGACAATATTTCAATTAAGGTATTGCTTGATGCTTTTCCGGTGATAATAGTTGTTTTAGTATTAAATGAATCGTTAGATTGAAACAGGGGTAGTTCCTAATATTTGGAAAATAAATACTGTTATTCCTATTACAAAAATACAAAATTATACAAAAACACGCGAGAAATTTCGTTCAATTAACTTTTACCTAAATTAGAACAAATTTTAGAAATAGTAGTAAAACGTTAACTAATCCAGTATTTAGAACAGCAAAATATAATCAATTTGATTCTTGCAAATTGGAAAAACGAATTAGAAGATCAAGTCATAATAGCGGTTTTTGTAGATTTAAAACTTGCTTTTGAAACTATTTGTCGAAAACGATTGCTCCAGAAATTAAAACTATATGGAGTCTTAGATACAATACAAATGGTATGAAGTTATGTAAATGATAGTTTTCAGAGAACCCGCATAGACAACGTATTGTCCAAAAACATCCTAAATAGTTTGGGAGTTCCACAAGGTTCCGTACTAGGTCCTACATTATTTAATCTTTTTTACAGCCAATAAACGAAAGAAAGTTTAAGCGTGTACAGGAGAACTTTATCAATTATGGTTCTAAGCTTAAAGCATAAACTTTCTTATGTTCATCGGCTGCAAATCAGGATACATTTCATTGAATTTCCTACATGTTCTTGCCACAATTTTGTCACATTGTCCATGAAGAATAAATAGATTCATCAAAACTTCATGCGAGTAATCATTTCGCTCCATTGTAATTTGTTTTTGAATAAGTATTAAGCAGTAAATCACAATCACAATCTCAAAACTTCGACATCTGTCAAACACAGTGAATAATTGAGCAATTGTCAAATCACACGGGGTTCCATGGCTAACTAATACAAATTATGTGAAAACAATCTGATTTTTAATAATTATTGCAATTATTTCGAAAAGTTGACGAGTTAGCTATACCACTATGCTATATCAACTTGAAGGCATTTTAATTGTCTATCAGAATTTCAAGTAATATACAGGTTGTTCCATTTGAAAAAATAAAGTTTTGACCTTTTTCATATGTCACGACAACATCATTAATTTGAAACCGCCCTGTATAAGATGAAATAAATTTATTTAGGTAGCTATTAAATACAAGGCTTTTGCAAACTGTATCTAAAATATCAGCCTTATATGAGTACAAATAGCAGCTAAATGTAAATTTTGGTGGGATCATATTTTGAAAGAAAATAACCTAAAGTAATATATTATCTCGAAAACCAGTGTAGATATGTATAGGGAACTATTCAGAAAAAATTATCAGTGAGAAATTGCGATTCTAAAAATTAAATAATATACAGGGTGTTTCATTAAAAGTTACTAAGTTGTTACTACTTTTGAGTAGAAGCGCCAACACCGCCAAAATGAAAATATTTTTGGAAGATAGATCGTCTCTATTTATGTCAGTAGCCAAATTTTCAGACTACTCCTATGCCCCCTTCTCCATAAACGTGTAATCTACCATCGACTATCGATGACCCTGTATAAAATTTGAATCTGTCAGGATCCTATAAAATTTGTTAACATTTAAAATTTGGTCCAATATGTTTTAAGATCGCAGCGCCACGGTCGCAATTATTTACTCTAAGTAACATCACACTTATAAAGTAACTAGGTTTATAATTATGTTATGGTTTATGTATGCTTACGTTTTTGTGCTTCTCGTATTTGTATTTGTCAAGCATTTTTAAAGTGGTAAGTATTAGTCATCAATATGTATAACAGCCACTGTTTGTAAATATTATAGGTTAAGACCATTTTTAAAACAATAAGGCAATGGAGAAAGAAAATTGTTTGGGAATTACGCTTTCTTTGGTAGAGTATTTTAAATATTTGGATGCTACTGCAAACTGTAGATGCGTTTATGAAGGGGAAGAAGTTGTACAAGCTGGACATATTATTTTGTGTGGAATCACAAGTGTTGAATCGAACACTGTAAAGATGTATGCTTTATCGTTACAAACAAGTGCCTTGCAGGCACCACCACCACCACAACATAGAAGGGACCTTTCAAATAAAAGATGGGATAGTAATAATAACCAAGTTTACTTGTTCTTGTAAAGCAGGCCAAAGTGGGATATGTAAACATGTGTCGGCTGTACTAATTAAATGTACTAGGTATTTAATTTAAGCATCTTTATTGGCACTCCTATTGTTGTTTACCGTTTAATACTGTATGATTTGTTTTAGGTCACCACTAAGTCACTTTGAAATGATATCGCAAACTGACATAAAATGCATGTGGTCTGCTTAAAAACTGCAATAGGAGATCAGTATAAGCCAGTACCCATAAAAGATATGCCTTGCTTTAAAACATTCTCTTCTATTTCTACCGAAGAACATAATAATAAGATGTTAGAAATTGAACAAAACATCATAAAGTTTCTTCCAAATTCAGCATTTTCATTACATAGGTGGAAATGTGAATATTATGAAGTTTTGTAGCGAATAATACTTATTTTTTTACTGTAGGAAGAAGAACAATAAATCAGGAATCTCAATTAATTAAAGAAGGTAATTTTGAAATGGAAAGAATTACAATTCTTTTTAATAATTGCTCAGTCTATACTTATGATGAAGTTATGTCAGCAAAAAGTTGATTTCGTAAATGATTGTTGCAAAGAATTAATGCAGTCTTTTCATGTGAAAAGTTATGAAACATTGGCATTAACTACCAGAACTTCGATAAAACACTGGCATGAAGCTAGAAAATTTCGTGTAACTGGTTCTCGTATATAGAAAATATTCACATATTGTGGACTAAATTGGGAGAATAAGGCAAAGAAATATTTTTGGCCAAAGTGTTTTTCCAATAAATACACCAGGCATGGAATAACTCAGGAACCTATTGCTAGGGCTAAGTTTGTAGAATTTACTGGTAACAAGGTAGTTGAGACTGGACTAAACCAGTAATGAGTGGTGAGGATATTCTCCCGATGGAATAATAGTAGCTGATGACCACAAGATGGCTCTTTTAGAAATAAAGTGTCCATTTGCAGGTATTACATAATGTAAAAATTTATATACATAATTTGTAGGATGCATTTTTTTAGGTAAATCGGAAAGTTTAGCCGAAGTTTTAAAAACATTGCCTTATTTAAAAGTTGAGAATGGTATTTACATGCTCAGGGAGAAACATACGTATTAAGACCAGATACAACTAGGAATGGCTCTATTAAATATGGGGCTGTGTTATTTTGTAATTTATTGTAGTCAACGATAGTATGTTACATGAAATTTGTAAGGATAAATAACTTTTATTATGTTCAAAAAAGTCAATTAATTTGTAGTTATATTCTGGAGATCAAACATTCATACTAAACACTTGTAAACATGTACTCAACAATAACTTTTATTACCCAAACAATCAATGAAAAAATTTATCATCCCTTAAGATCGGGGAAGATTTGTTACGGCACAAGCTATTGTGAATATCTCTTCTTTATTCACCAATGACCATTGCAACTTGTTTGCAAGAATGTTAAAAACCTTTATTCTTTCGTTGCACCTTTCTATATGCACTCGTGCTGCAGCTATTTTTGCATTGAAAATAGCCTCCTCTTTAGACAACTGCTTCTTATCTCTCAAAAATAGTGGTCAATATATTTTAATGCCATATTTTGCACAAGACTGGTCTATTAAAAATCCTTTGTCGACCATTATGGCTACATTTTTGTCCAAACACTTTAAAATATCGCCTTATCTGATGCTCTGCCACCGAAACCTTTACTAATAAACATTATTAATCCAGCAGGAGACACTCCTGTTAAAAATTTTACTGTTTGAGAGGATTTATAATGCGAATAAAATCTCAATCTGCAGCATAAACATTTAGGTTTTTGAATATATATATCTGTGCAATCCAGAACTATTTGTGTATCCTCAAAATGTTCAAAACACAGGGGTAGATTCATTTTAATTTCCTCCATACCAACAAATTTTATAGCAGGCCATAAAACATTTGCTAAAATGCTTAGCATTTCTATGATGTATGATCTACATAGAGTTGGTGTGATGCCGAATAACACAGACAGAATTGCATAACTTAAGTCACATTTCAACTTGATAAGTCAAAATTACCCGTTCCTTTATACTTAATTTGTGAATTCTAGTGTCCTTATGCACAAATGATACACTGTCCACAATAAAATCTAATAAAATAAAGTTTTGCAAACCAATAAAACTACTTAAAGATTTATCAGTTAATAGTAAGTCACAAACTGTAAGTTGTTTAGGTGTGTTCACTTGCACTTGAAAATCTCGAAAACTTTTAACTACATTATTTGATTAAGAAGGTAATTCACTAATTAATATATTGGCTACTGCAACTTCTGTAGGTGTATATTCCATTTGGATATCTTCATTGACAGGTTCATCACGTGTCTCAGTTTTTTTCAGTTCCGGTACATTTTCTTTCGCTTTGTTTCTCATGGCAAGCCGAACCGAAAAGGCACTAATAGAATCATTTTGATTTGATCTTAAGGGCAAATTTTGAGAGGGGACAGCTGTTCTCTTCAAGTGTTTCCTTTTTTGATTTTTCTGAGCTGCAAAGAAGTATTCCAATTTATTTCAATCAAATAATTTTTTTTCAAAAGCATTTATGTAAGTAAATTAATATTGCTTGTACCAAAATATAGTTGCCAAATTTTTTAATAGCAATGCATTGAAATCTAGTTCAAACAATACTCAGATAAATTATCCACACGGAAATAAGAGTACATCTAGACTTGGCCTTTACACATATCTTTTGTTTTTTATACATTTATCCATCTAATAACTTTGTTAGGAGGATAAATTCACTAACTTATTGAGATATCAAAAATTAAATTTTTAAATTTCTTATAACCTAACCCCTATAAACAATTAAATTGTACTTACTTTTCAAGAAGTCTTCTTCAACAAAATGCAAACTGCACACTTTCATTGATTTAGTGATTAATTTGCCAATAGATAATTGCATAAGCCATGCTTTATGTCTATCTACTTTGTTAAAATTGTCACTTTTTGCTTTTAAGCTAACCAAACACTGCCCTTTTGGCGGAAACGTAATGAAATGTAATCTCCGGTGATTTTTTTCCCCAGGATTTGCACTTTGGGACACAACAATAACTATTATTTTTGCTCATTTTCCCCTTTAGTTTCGCAATCTAATGCACAACACCAACATGAATGTTGTTTGCAGACTTTGAACAAGCCGCCAGCAGATGGCGTCTCATTTAGCAACATTCGCCTATAGGACCATTCGCAATTTCAATAAAATCAAACCTCCACCAAAAAGAGGTCCTATCAGACCAAAAGTCTAAACATGTTGATCAGTATAAAATTTAAATGTCAAGTTCCTCCAAAATTGTTTAATATTTAGAATTTGGTCCGACTGGAGAATTGGCAATTTCAATTGTTCCTATCAGGCCAAATATTCTAAACATTGAATTTGTCAATTATTAATGGTTTTCTGTTTTACACAATTGTAAAATTTATTAGTATTGATGAAAAATGAAAAAATTGCGAAATATTTACCTGTACTCCAAAATGTGAAACTGGTATATTGTTTTCACATATAGGTGAAGTATAAATAAGTTTCATATTAATCAAATCCCACAATTGCCATGCACCAAAATTAAAACCAACAAATAATGATCCCAACTGAGGACAATAATGAAGAGCACTAACTTCAACTTCTTCCTTATTTACATATATACGAACATTTTCTTTGGGTCCTCTTAATACGAAACAATCAAATTCATCCAATTCAGCTACAACACACACATATCAGCAAAATACTGATATATGATTCCATAAATACCATTCAGCAATATACCCATGTGCTTCCCATCAGGACAAATTATTTCTAATATATCCTCATCTAATTCAACTATTTCCAGTTGACAAGGATTTGTTTCATCTCGAACATTAAGTCAGATGATTGAACTATAACCACAAACTATTATTAAAATTATTAAAGTAGTAGATTATACCTTCTTCACAAAGATATCGATGAATGTCTACTAATAAATGTTACCACCAAAAGTACCGACATCAAAAGGTTGTAAAAGGAAACCTCATTGTTGATGTCGATGACACTTAACTGCTAACCTAAAATTACTTAAATTAAACCAAAATTCAATATCAATAGGAGTTTATACCCTTTCATTTAATTCTAGATCCCATGATATTAAATATGCAGATTTGGCCACATTGGTAATTTTCCAAACCAATGATTAAAAAAGGAAATTTCCCAAAACCACGAAGCAATTCTGTTACACAACTTACTATTGTTTTACTTGAGTTAATAACTGACCCAAAATTCCAAGTAGTTATTTTAGCACCACTTTTAGAATTGTATAAAGTGAATAATGATCCACATGCATTCCAAACATATTTCGTGTCGAAAAGAACTCCTCCTTTAGCAACATGAGCTTAAACGAGAAACAGTTTAAATACAGAACAATAACTGAAATTCACACGACTTACGATTGAAAGGTTTATTTTCTTTTCCAATGTCATCTACAGAAGGTGCTTGGTATTGTGGTAAAGTAATACTTTGTAAAACACAATAATGTTGAAATATTGTGTTTGAAGACATTTGTTTCTCTTACTACAATTTTTTGTCATATTATGTACGCAAGTACATCCCGTAACCCTCAAGCAAGCAAACGCTATGTGTTATTTGGAAGTATCTGCAAGATAGAGTAGATTATTTTTCTGTGATAGTATTCCAGAATACTGTCAAATAAATTTAAAGATGGCGAAGATAGGGCATACAAACAGTTTGTTTTGTTTACATTTAGTTATTATAGAAAGTTCATCTTTACTAACGTTTAATAAAGAAAATAAAGGCTATAAATGGAAAGTGAATAAAATGCCAGCATTTTGTTGCTTTGTGGGTTATGAAAAAAAAAACCGATAATGTAAAGTTTTACCCATTTCTGAAGTGCTTATACTTTAAACATAAAGATAGTTCAATGAATTATCTAAAGTGCGAAGGATAAAGTGGATAAATGCAATTAAAAGAAACATTCTTTGAGAATGCTGGACCTATAAATATAAGTTATTTTCTAATCAAAAGTAACACATAATAAACTTAGTGTTCGGACTACAATGATATGCTTGGTGACTTCTACAGCACCAAGTATACTTTTTTGTATGGTTCATTTGTTGTTGAATGTAAAAACTTTGTGTTAATACTAAGTAACTTATAATATCCATTGCAGTAACAGGGGAAATGCTTCGCTATCAAATTTTATGCTATTTTCGTTTAACTCATAAGGATCAACATTATTTACAAGACATATTTTATTTTTGTATTGTATCGGTCAAAAACATTTCTCCTAAAATCAGAAGAGAATGGATTATTTACTACATGTTAATTTGATTAATAACAATAAGTGTAACTTTAGTTACAACTTTAGTTGGCTATAATTATAGAAGATGACTTATGTGATTGATTAATAACATTTATTACAAATATGTAGATACATTGTACATAGCTTTAATTTAATTAAAAAAATTTAATCTTTTACTCCGTTTTTTATGCTTCTGCTGCGTACTTCAAGTACTGCAAATATGTACTATGCATTTTTGTATAATTATTACCTTCAAATACGAAAACCCCCGTAATATTAAGTGGCAACTTTTTTTCTAAATTAATAACAGATTGTAAAATTCTACTCACAACTACATCGTTGATTGAAGGAGTTTATACCTTCAATCAACGACTACATTCTATAAAATCTATTGCTTGAAAATAAGATCAGGGAATTATTTACATTTATTCCTCTTAGTACCTACAGCTAATTTTCAATTAGAAAACTTTATGTTCCTATGCGTGTCTAAGCAGTTATAAATAAAAGCTATGTAAATACAGTAAGTACAAAAGTTTTACATGGACAATTACTTTAAATAAAAAAAAGCAAGTATGTTCTATACTCAAATATCCAATTAATTTATCTTCTAAAACTCAGTACGATTAAGCGTAGAATAAAATATAAGAAAAAACTATTTTATTTGTGATTACAAATGTTAATAATGTAATAAATGTTACCAAACAATTTAAAAATTGAAATTTAAATGTTAGTAAATTTGAATTTAGATGTTTGTATGCATTATCTTCTCCATCTTAGGTCAGGTGTTCTGGAATACTCTTCAGATTCAGATAATACATTTATATACTTCGCTAAAGGCGAGAAAACTATTGGTTATTTCGGGAATGAAAACATCTGATTTTAAGATAATAATGGAACGATATGAGATGTGTATTTTACATTGTTCGTACATAAGTGTTCGATTACTAATTATTGAAAATCAAGATGACTAATTATATAATACTGGTTACTGTTATCTAAATCTAAATAAAACGTATGTACCCACATGCATGCTTCCACCATATTCGTAAGAAGGTGGCAACAAAAAAAGGATATGAGAAGAATGGAGAGAAGTTGGTTGAAGACAACTACATAAATAAGGAAAATAATGGAAATGGACAACGTTTGTGACAAAATCATAATTCGAGTGAATGATGGTTTTTCTGATGATATAACTTTTTCTTTTGATTCAGAAGATAAAATTGACATTTCGTTTACTTGCAATTTATAAAGAACAAAGTGTAACACATGTGAAATGTTGTTCTGATTTGTTTATCTTTGTATAAATAAAGAAAATTATAAAACTATGACATATAATCTTAATTTTTAATAAGATGGTTGGTAGGGTTTTGTTTTGTCGAAGATATGTCAAGTAAAGAGTCAATCTTTTTGTGTTATCAGCCTGAATGATGAATGTGATTGTTTGATCTACTACGATGTAGAATTAATTTGGTATGCATTAGATAGGACGTTTGATACTTTAATATCATTGGTATTGGTAATATGTATTGTGATTATGTGTCTTGTAAGTCATGAGACGTGCTCCCATGACACTATGGACCACGACTCAAGTGTGGTTGGCGTATAGATTTAAGTGCATTTACATGCTACTTTATTGACACGAATGGATGTTGTTCCATTTCTTGAGCTGCTGGTTATCCACGGATAACCAGGCAGCTAGGGGAGCACTCATTTTAGGTGGCACTAGCTAATTGTAGAAGAGATCCATTAAAGATAATCTATTTGAGAGATAGGGGATAACCAGTATGTATACATGCGAATATAATTGACGATGGTTCAGCCGGTAGGGGCCGAAATAGCCCTGAATTTATTCGACTTTGGTTAAGTAACAAATCGGTATAGTTCAGGTAACTAAAGTTATCACTCTTTGTTAATTAATTTCACAATAATCTAACTGCACAATTTAACAGAAAATACCTTGACTGCCTTTGTAAAAATTTCAAATTAAAATTGCTAAATGTTTACTATATTTTCTCACAACGAAATATATAATGTCTATTTATGTGTTTGTTTACATTTTAGAATAAAATACACACTTTTTTGTTATTTTCGTCGTCTTTATTGACATTCCTTGGAAAATAGAGAACTATTTTCGTAAAGAGCGTGATTAGACGCTTAACGGGCGGCGCTGAGTTAAAATTGTTAAAAAATTAAATATTAAAAATAAAAATTAGGGACTGAATCAAATCTTCAATCAATATTGAATTACCAATCATATTACAATTATCTCCAACCAAAAAATAAAGCAATTTTGAACTTGTGGGAATAGCTCATTGTAGTTTTTAGTAATCCTTCCAAACAAGTAGCGTTAACTCACTCCCACTGAATCTGATTCACTTTTACCTCGAATTCGTTTCTCTAACTAATCTGATCAGTCTCTACTCCTCCAAGAAATATTCTTATAAGTGGTTTCGCGTTGTATTTCTCATCCTCTAAGTCTTTGGATCCGAAACATTCACCAGCAGAACGTCAAACTGCCTTGTCGTCCTTATCCGTCATTCCTTCGAAAACACTTGGCACTTTTAATAGTGTGATTGGCTACTTATAGTTTATTAGGGTACATGTCAGAGAATGTATAGGAGGATTGCATTTTGACCACTTATACCAATGCCTTTCAAAAGTTGGTGTTAACTGGAAATATCATGATCAGATTTACTGAAAGCATTTTTTGACCTATAGGTATAATTGTGAGACGGTTTAACTTTCCTAAGACGGCAGTTAAATCAGACCAAAGTATCGTTGGTGATAATTTTTTAGGCAAACCAGTGAATCCGAGGGGGGATTTCAGGAATCGATTGTTAAAAAAATTAACTTATGAGGTGCAATATATAGTGGCAGGTTTAGTTTAGCTCACCTGAATTTATAAAGTTTAAGTAATAAAATTCTCGAATTAGATATATTCGACTCTTTATCACTACATGTTTTATGTATCAGTGAGCACTCTGGCGTCGATCAGAAGAGATTAATATGGTAACTTTTACAAATAATTTATAGTGAATGAGTACAGCAGATCCACATTTAAGGGTGGTGGTGTATATTATTCTTTATGTAAGCATTTGGGATACTTTATTTCTCACTTAACTTTAATATTCCATGTACATAAAAACATTTTGAATATTCTATTGTTAGATTAAGGTTTCGTTGTGAATTAGTTATAATTGCTTTGTATAGATCTCCTTTCTGGGGATATTGATATTTTTGTTAGCAAATTGACTGAATTTTAGACTTGGTACTTTCTAAGCATAACCGTGATAGTTTATTGTAGTGATTTTGTCACCTCTGTTTTAGTGAAAATTGTTTTTTCTTCAAGCGACAATAAAACGTCATATTATTGAACTACTGGCAGACGCTAAAAACTCTTTTTACTGTCTAGACATTAAAAACAAAACAGTTATTTTGTTTCCACAACTATTTAGAAATTGGTACCTCGGTTATGTCATATTATGAATGTAACAGTAAAGTACCAACTTGATTCGTCGAGCATAAAAAGTCACTATAAGACTCGAGAATCTCGAAAATTTGAAATAACACATGAAAACTAGCAATAAACGCTTGAAGAAAAATAATATATTTCACTTGGAGTTAAAAAATATAATTGTTTCGCTTAATTTGCTGTCTCGGCTAACACCTCGCCAGCAAACTTTTAAGCTCAACAATTATATTGTTTAACTCCTAGTAAATAATCTACTATTTTCTTCAAACGACAATAAAACGTCATATTATTAAACTCACAAAAATTTTATCTTAAAATCAATCTGAAAAAGCCCAAAATAGAAAAAAATAGTATAAAGAATTCGTTTCAGAAGACATTTTAGCGACTCGTACTTTCGAAACTGTACTCGTCTTATAAAATGCGTCTTCTGAAACTAGTTCTTTAATGTACTATTTACTGTCTAGACATTAAAAGCAAAAAAAGTTATTTTGTTTTCACAACTATTTAGAGGTTGGTACCTCGGTTATGTCATATTATGAATGTAACAGTAAAGTACCAACTTAATTCGTCGAGAATAAACGTCACCCCCAGGTAGCAAAGTGACGTATTTATCACGTGAATAATAAGTCATTAATTACGTCTTATTACCAAAAATGAAACGTCTAAATAACGTAATTATGACGTGAATATGTCACAGACCATAGACGTGTTTTAATGTCGTCAAAAAACGTCTTATTTTAACGTCCTATGACGTTCCAATAACGTCTCACGTCGTCCTATAATGACGTCGTAACGATCTCTTTATTACTAATTCGGTCTATCCAAATTCTTAAAATGGGGATAAATAATAATTGTCATCTACAGAATGCACTTTTATTATAAAAACACTAGCTACTAAAGTAATACATAAAAATTATATATAAATGATAAATTATTTTAGGAATATATAAAAATATAAACTACAAATGAACTAATTTCGAATGAAACTTACAGTTTAGAAAAACTTAAACAACTACAACGTATGAAGGAGAGGAAATGATGCATAACTTTCTTTGTATGGAAATAACAAACATTTAGCCGTAATTATTTGTAATGGCCAACTATAAAAACCTTTTGAGAGATTGCTGACTTTATATACACTGATCTCTTTTGAATTTATTGGATAATCATAAAGTGAATCGTAATTTTTAAAATTTTTAGTAATCAGTAATGTGGTTCCATTTGATGTTAAAATTATATTATGAATCTCCACAACTTTTGATTCTACAAGGCAATAACAATTAGCAGGCGAATACGATTTAGTTGATAGTACAAAATTTTGTAAACATATTTTGTTAAACTGTGTTCCAATATTTGACAATGTTGGTCCAGATATATGACTAAATTCATATTTAATCTGATCATCTAATTTGGAATGAATAAGATTTAGTGATTCTATTTCTTTTAATCTTCGAAAAATTTGTTGGAGTGGTTTATTAGGACTTCGAATTAAACGTTTTATTTGCCCTAAATAATTTTCAAAACAAAAAGCTGAAAAAGTATGTAAAGGGCCGTATTTAATGACATCATCAATTAAATGTGACAAAATATGAACATTGTAAACTACAAACTCTGATCCGTAAATGCATTCACAATGTTTAATAAACGTAATTAATAAATCTTGAGGTAGCTGACATCCGAATTTCGATATGTATTTCTCTGTGCTAAAAATAGTAATTGCTACATGTAATAGTAAGAAATTCTCATATACAGCTACGTCAACTATACCAGGTAGAATCATTGGGCCTAAATAAAGTAGAAAGGTTCTAAATTCTGTTGCTTTAAATCGTAAAATTTCCTTCAGTCCCCTAGGTTTTCTGTTAATTTCAACAGGAACATAATCTTTTAGTGCTTCTAACTTTTTTGATAATAGTTCGACAGACTTATTAGGTAACCTTGTTGTTAAATTGCCATTTAGCCAAGTAGTTAAAGTTTTCTTACTACACCTAAGCACACACAGTGCATATAATCGGTAGGAAAGTTAGAAACCAATCCTATTTGAAGCTTTAATAGTGGCGACGTACCAGTATGATGGTCTTCATCACTTTGATTAATAAATGAAGTGTCACTTCTCTTTGATGCAGATAAATTTTTAAGAATCAATCGCCCATTGGAATACTCGCCTCGATCTGAACATTTTTCACAACACGAATATCAGTATGAGCCTTGATGCATTTTAAGTAAGCACGCGCAGGTGCGTCACAAATGAAGCTGTGAATTTGTATTGTGTAATGTTTCGACTTAAAATAAAAACCATCTTTAGTCAATTGTAATAGATCATTAATTAGCATTGCAAGAAATTCATTGAGGGGTTTTGGTTTAGATACTCCACAAAATATTCCAACCACAAAAGGATGTTCCGTAATTGAATTTTTAACAAGGCAAAGAATGGGCCAAAATTGAGTATTAGAACTGTGAAATAATGGAAGGCCGTCAATATTAAAGCTAAGTTCGATCGAATTACTATTGCAAAAACCGGGATTTCTTACTAAGAATTGTTCTAATGAATTCTGAAGGCTAAAATGGCAATATTCACCGTTATCTAAAGAGTTACTTTTACATATCGAAGGTGTTTTCATTAAGGATCTACTATCTAAGGGTAGATTAGGATGGTATTCATGAAGTACATGCAAAAGACTAGTAATATTTGAATGAGATATGCCCTTACTTTGAATTGCCCAATTACGCAACTTTGATGACAGACCAACATTCTCATCAGGTTTCTGATGTATGTCAACAATACTGCTATCTTGCTTTCCAAAACATACAATTTCATTCTCAGTTAGATCATCCGTGCTTTCATATGCATCATATTCGCAAGTTATATCATCATTGAATTCTAATTCTACATCATGTTTACAAACTATTGTGGTAGTAGATTCTACTACTTTATCATTACTTCTAAAAAATTCTGACTTGCTAGTTGTGGTGTCATCATAATACTAACTTCTTTAGAAGCCCTTCTATACATTTGTCTTTTACTCACAAAAGGTTTCATTTTAGGTTTCGTTTATGTAACGACATATTTAGATTAAATTTAAATAAATGTATAACCAACACTAAAATACTTAGAAACTAATCTTACTTTTTCTAGCCTCTTTCACTTTAACCCTTTGGGAGCGTGCTTAAGCCATGTTTTAATGACATTATCGATTTCTAATTCGGTGGTATCTGGAAGATTGCACTGAACAGCTCCTGGAATACAATATATTAGTCATAGTATTATCTTGTAACAAGTTACATACGAAGAACGATAGTGTGCAAATTCAGTTCCGAAAATGATTTTTGGAGTTTCTTGTGCCCAGAAAACTATAGTTGCATGCCAAGACGTCGGTCAATAAATTCTTCAAAATAATATTAGTTCTTGAAGTACAATCACGTCCTCTAACATTGAAAAATAAGAACTCTAAAAAAACATTAAGAAACAAATCTGAAAATGTTTTTAAATTATACCAAAGATGATAACTTTTCCTTATTGGATAGATATTCTTCAATTTTAATCAAATCTTCTTCAGAATGAATTGGGAAATTTACAGGCAAATCTTTTGGTAGTTGCTTTAATGTTACATCGGGTGCAGCTCGATCTTTTGTAACAACTCCAATATTTGATTATTTTGTTGTCTCAAATGAGACATAAACGAAAAGACTTTTTTGAAAATCTAAAGGCAAATACATAATAGATCTTAGAAAGAACGCCTGTATTATGTTTACCTGAATCAGTAGCTGTACAGTTACAAGTTCGAATATGTGAATTGCTAGGTGAATTGTTTTCATTAACAGTTAATGTGCTGGATAAATCTACAAGAACATAATTACTTATAAAAGGTGAGCAATGGAAATGCAATTACCAGAATGATTGCTTGTTGGAGTACTACATGGAGTATTAGATTGAATTGTGTGTACTTCTTCATCTGGTATATGTACAAGAAATTTCTTCCTAGGAGGTCGTTTGAGATTTGATATTTCTTCGTCATCGGAAGTTGCTTCATAAGAAAGCCGTTTCGGTTTGACACTTCTTCTCTTATGACTATCTCCAGACTCTATATCAGAAGAGCACTCGAGAAGTTTTAATTTTTCTTGCATACAAAAGATCATCTAGAAATATAAAATTATTAAAATACACATATCGATATACTAATATGAAAATATATTCAAATATTGAGAATGTGTTAATGATTACTGAATAAGTGCATTAATATAATCAGTGTTCGTACACAGAAAAGTAGAATTTGAAATAACACCAGTAGTGCAAATATTTTATTAGGGGTGACAAGTGAATCATTGGCCATAATCAGAATTCAACAAGATTAAAAATCACTGTCTAATTAAATATTGATATTCGCTGGCTGATCTCGATATTTAAGCAATTAGTGCTATCGTTATCAATATTATGCCACCATCACCCATTATCACTTTCACAAAACACAAATTTAACAAAACAGCAGGAAAAAGTTCCTGTGACAACAGATCATTTAACATTTTTATTATTAAATTAAGCTTACAACAAATTGTTTAAAAATTCAATTACCAATCAATAACTAATAGGAACAGTTGATTCGGTTAAATTTAATCGTAGATTAAAAAACAGCCTGCTATGCTTTATCCTTAGATACTATAACTATACAAACAAATTTAACCGAATTTGGTAATGGATGAATTTAAAATTTATCTACTTACCAATTTGAAAATAAATGGATTGAACAGGACACAAGCTCCATGTTTCATCTGGTGCAACTCCTTTCCTCACTGCTTTGTCGAACTGCTCCTGAGTTTTAAATGAATCAGGCCAAAAAACATGTTTCTTTTGTGGAGTAAGCCAGCGTGAATTAATTAAAGCAAAATTTTCCCATCATCCTCTTTAAATTTAACACCTGCGAATGCCATTGTCCTAAATTAAGAAATTATAAGGATGTATAACTTTCAGTAAATATTCTTTAATTTTATAAAACAAGCAACCAAATAATGAAACATAACCCTATTTATGTACAATATTTATGAAGATGATATAATTAATTTCTACTTAGGTACTATAATACTTACATGCATAAAATCTTTACACAAAGAAGGTTTGAAAAAACTAACACGAGAATCAAAAATTTTACTTTGTGTTTGAACCCACAGAACCGTTAACTTAAACAACTATTATTGCTTTAAGCGCTTAAATGATCTGGCGCATGCACATTACTATCACACTGCATGGCGGTAGAATTCGATTTCAACCGTCAGGCGGCGAAATCATGTGGGCAATAAAGGGATGTTTTTTTATAAAAAGTGTCATTAAATATGTAAGACCATTGTTTGCAAATCAGTACAAAACCTATTTTTTATTTTTATAATTTGTGATTACATTACGTTACATATTATGACGTAAAATATACGTATTAAGACGTGATATAAGTAACGTCATCTTAAGGTGAGATAAATCACGTCAAAATTACGTACCTTATAGGTACCAGACGTCTAATGACCAAATAACCCAAATATTGACGTGAATATTACGTCACCTTGCTGCCTGGGCCATATATTTCACTTGGAGTTAAAAATATAATTGTTTAATGGCAGAGTTCCACCAACCCGACTTAAAACTTAAGTATACTTAAAAGCAATCGTTTCTATGGTTTTAGCAATCGTAATTAAGTTTTTAAGCATTGCTTAAGTTTAAGTCGTGTTGTGGAACCAGCCGCTAAAGCTTGTATTACATTATACTTTTTTCGTCTAGAAAACTTTGACAAGTTTGTAAACTAGACGGGATACTAAACTAGAAATCCCTTCCAACTTTGTTCGTGCGATTTTATAATTTTATTGCGCAAACTCTATAGAAGTGTTAACAAGTAATTACCAATTTAAGAAAAATAAACAATATTTTGACTGTAATTGTAACGTGCGTTGTAAGACCTCCTAAATAAAATTAAAAAAAAAAAAAACTCCGTGTTTTAACGCTATAACCGTAGAAGCACATAGTAGAAATAAACAAACATCAAAAACACATAAGTAACTAGTTTATGAGTAAGTGTTGGTAGCTCTTGAATTCGATCCAGCGCGCAAGTCTAGTAAGTAAACTTTGATGAAAACTTGGTCCGCTTCTATAGTTTCAAAACTTGGACGGAGTTTCCGTATTACATTATCAAAGTTTTGTCAAGTTCATCAAGTTTACAAACTTGTCAAAGTTTCTAGACGAAAAAAGTATAATGTAATACAAGCTTAACTCCTAGTAAAATAATCTACTATTTTTTGTACGCGCAAATGATTTTAGTTCGTAGAGCTCTTTTGAATTGGAATGTATTATAGTTTCAAATTATTTCGTTACGTTTCAATGCACGTGTGTTTCATGATCATGTTTGTCAGAATATTGTTTTTGGTCATTTGATATTTTTTTAATTCAGTTGATGTAGAGAATCGCTTATCGTCACGTTCACACAATTAGGGTTTTGTTGAAACGCTTATTTCAATGTTTTCACACTTGATTTCTTCGAATTGAAGCATCGCAAGTCGCATTTTGTTTTGGTATCTCAAAGGTTTCTTTGTTTGTTCCCTGAAACACAGCACGATGGCGGCCGCCTTTATCAATTAAATAGAGACTTGTTTTAACTAAGTCAATAACACACGGATTGTACCCACGGTCTAAATTCTAAGTAGTCGGATTCGTTTGTTAGCACGATCATTTTTTGTAATGCTCTTGTGTCGGAAATGTTAAGACGGGAGACCCTCTTACCTTATGATTGTGAATAGATTTTAAGGTAGTTTTTAAGCAGACTCACGACTGGGGGCATGTAGGGGAGAAGGGGGCAGTTTCGGACATATGGGGCTCTTCCGGACATTTTAAATTTACCGCTAGAAAGTTCCACTAGATTACATGTACATCTGTTGACCGTTTAGAATTGTTTACGGTTTTCTCGTTGTGAAATTGAAAAATAGTAAAGTTATGTGGTAAAGTGTTAATAGCCGACCGAAAGTAGTAACGTTTTACTTTTCAGATTATAAAATTCAGGTAAGAATGATAGTTTCATTAGAAAGAGTGATTATTTTTACGTACTTAACCTCACAAAACTATAACGATGGCGCGTGGTTACAGAAATTATAAGAGTCAAACTTAGTTATGTTCAACTGGGGCACGTTCGGACAACTGACGTGGGGCAGGTTCGGACTGTCCGAGCCTGCCCCATACTGTCCGAACTTGCCCCGTATTATCTGTTTCGATGTACCCTATGGCATTTTAGTTATCTTTTTTAATTACAGGATGGTGCGATCATACAAGTAGAAACGTCCTGCCCGGCCGGAAATCCCTAGTGACGTCTTGAAGTCCGCCATAACAAATGTCATTAACAAAACTATGTCTTTAAGGGTAGCTGCAATTACTTTCAATCTACGGAAATCTACCCTATTCGATAGTATCGCTAAAGCAAAAAAGCGTCTGAATAATAACATTAATGATTCTGGGAATGAAGGTGGTGAATCAGAAGAAGAGCCTGCTCGATCAAAATATACCACACGACAAGTGTTTTCAGGAAAAGAAGAAACTGAACTGGAGATATATCTTAAAAAGTGTTCAAAAATATGTTACGGTTTGACATATAAAATATGTCGCGAAATGGCTTTTGAATATGCCTGCAGGTTGGGAAAGAAAATTCCTAAGAACTGGGAGATTAATAAAATGGCCGGCATTGACTGGATGCGGGGTTTTATGAAACGCCACCTAAGGCTTTCTAACCGTAAACCTGAAAATACAAGTATAGCAAGAGCTTCAGCTTTTAATAGAGCCAACGTAGAATAATTCTTCAATAATTATGCAACCGTGCAGGCCAGTCATAATTTTTCTCCCTGATCGTATATGGAATACAGACGAAACAGGTATCACGACAGTCCTCAAGCACCCAGAGTGATAGCAGAAACAGGCTCAAAAGCAGTAGGACAGTGTGTATCCGCCGAACGAGGATCTCTGGTTACTATGTGTGGAATAATTTCAGCGGCAGGTGCTTCAATTCCGCCTCTCTAGATATTCCCTCGTGTGAGAATGAAGGATCAATTTTTATATGGTGCTGTTCCTGGGGCTGTTACGCTAAGAAATCTGGCTAATGTTTGCAAATATATTTCTTAAATTGTTAGAGCATATAGAGAAGCATACAAACAGCTGCCCTTCGAATAAGATTTTGCTACTGCTAGACAATCATGAGACAAACGTGTCTCTTAATGCCATTTTGTACGCAAGACAGCATGGAATTGTATTATTGTCATTTCCGCCGCATTGCACGCATAAGATGCAACCCTTAGACAAAGCAGTATATGGTACATTTAAATCTAAATGCAAGTCTTCTTTTAACGATTTCATATTATCAAACCCTGGTAAACCGATTACAATTTATGATGTTGCTAAATTGACAGCGGAACCCTATTTACAAAGTTTTGCCCCCTGTAACATCATTAGTAGCTTCGGCAGCACAGGATTATGGCCTATTAATTCACTAGTCTATAGAGATGATCACTTCTGTGCCTCGTTTGCTACAGATCGTGCTTTTTCTGAAAACAACAATTTTGTGCCTTCTACGGAAATAATTGATACAAGCATTGTTGTCCAGTCTAACTTAAATAAAGGAGATCAGTGCCCATCTAACACCCATGAAGCAGAAGCAATGATAAGAAATATATTGAACGAAATAGTAAAGAAGCTGCTAAGCTTTTCCGAAGGCGTGCCCTAGAAAAACCAACAGAAAATCGAGAGTAGGAAAGTCAAGGATATACACAAGCACCCCTGAAAAAGAAAGACTTGAAGAATTGGAAAAAATTAGATCGTTAAAATTAAAAAGAACAAACACTTCGAGAAAATTGGTGGCGGAATCTAATGTAAAAGAAATAAAAAGTGATGAAGAGTCAAAAGCAAGGAAAAAGATAAGAAAGAAGAATAAAAAAGTTCTAGATGATAATTCATCATCAGATTCTGATATAGATTTGCCCTTAAAGACCATTAAAAGGTTTAAAAATTATTTGTCTGATTCAGACATTGATTTAGATTATGAAAGCGATTGTAAGGAGATTAATGAACTATTAAACGATCAAGAAATCACAAGCGATGATTATTTGCTGATTAAGTTTGCAACAAAAAAGAGGCATCTGCATTATGTTGGAAAAGTAATAGAAGTATTAGAAAATGGGGAATTTGAGGTAACATTTTTAAGGAGGCATAAGGCTGGATTTATATATCCACAAATTCAGGACATTTCAAGTATTGAAAGAAAGGACATTGTATCGAAGCTGCCTAAACCTATGCCAACGCCAGGGACTTCAAGAATGTCATCGTATCTGCATTTTAATGTGAACTTCTTTAGTTATGATGTTAAGTAATGTTATAACAACGCTACTTTACTATGTATAATTAATAAATTCTCTTTAAATTCCAAATTCGTATCTGTCCGAAACTGCCCCGGCCAAATCCGAAACTGATCCGTCATGGGGTAGTTTCGGAAAATTTCAGATTTTTAATTATACTTATTTTTCTTAAAAAACTTTCACAATTTTTGTGTTTTTAAAGTAGTATACTAATAATTAGAGATAAATGTATTTCCTTATATTTTTAGTAACTGATTATATGAACCATTAATGATAATACAACAATTTGAAAAAAGATGTCCGAATCTGCCCCCTTCTCCCCTAGTAATAAGCCATGTACCAAATTGCGCGGATTTAAGTTGTTTTCAAGAATTTAAACAACCGCCTAAGTGCCAAAAGTGTACGTTTAATTACGTGCAAAATGATTGAGGGCGCGAGTGCAAAGTAAGCTAAGTGTGTATCCACGAGATCTTCGGATTAATACCAATGGTTCCTGGTGGATTATTCTTCGACTAGTGGCTTGAAAAGAAACCCCCAACTGTAAGTACGTTCAAACCAAATCTATTGTAATAATTTTAGGAACGCGGTGTAAAATCTTTCGTCTCACCCAGTACCGTTGTAGTTTGGCCGTTTTGCATGTTTGTTTGTTTTTTTTTGTTATGCGACGAAAAACGTTTTAATGATAAGACGTGGAAAGCTGTGTAAAATTTCACTTAATAGTAAACCGGTCATAATTATTTTATTCTTTTATTGCTTTTCAAGTGTTTACGTTTCTCCCTTTTTTAGTAAGCATTTGGTATAATTATTTAAAAGATTAGGGTGGCGCCTGACAATCCCGACTGTGACTCGAATTAAAAGGACCTTTGGATGGTAAAAGTATTAAAATTGTAAACCAACAACAATTTCTTGGTCTTAAAATAGACCTTTGTTTAAAATGGGATACGCATATTGATGATCTTGGAAGATTGAATAAAACTTGTTACCTAATTCCCTATGTAAAAGATCACTTTTCCTTAACATGATTAAAACAATTTTATTATGCGTATATAGCTATTGTATCATGTTCTGAGGTTCATTCACTAAAGTTACTCGTGTGTTTACGGTACAAAAGCGGATAATAAGATGCGTGTTAGGCTATACCTCTTAGGAAGACATGTAAACAACATTTTAAAGCACTAGATATTCTGACTGTGCCATCTATTTATGTTTTATCTTTAATAACATTTGTAAAGAAAAATCAAAATCTATTTGTTTCTAATAAAGATATGTATAGCGCAGACTTAGCCGTGCACACTATATTTAGTAAGAATTTGAGAATCCCTCAGCATAGGACCACCTTTTTTCTAATAGTCCATTGTACAGGGCAATATTTGTGTACAATAAACTCCCAGATTTATTCCGGTATTAAAAAAAATTAATAACTTTTATTTCTTTAATTGTGAAGTCAAGAAGTACCTTGGTCAAGGATGTTTTTATACCATTCAGTACTACTTAGATGGCTAGAGTGTATATGTACCTATATAGTTATTCTGTATACAAATATTAAATTTTTTACAATTGTATTGCGCATAGACTTGCTGATGAGTTTTGTAGACCCGATAGCAATAAATTATAAATTTATTTATTTACAATCATTACAAAATGGGAATTGTTTAAATTACGCATTAATAATATTTATTCTAGTTGGAGCCGATTCATTTGCCCCGAAGAAGTTATGCAGAAGTTTACAGAAAACAACACAAATATGCGATTACACTAAACCCGTAGAATGTGCGGCAGCGAAAGACGCCCAAAGAATACCACCCGACAAGAAACCATTACCAGAGTCTTTTGAACCAATAATGCTTAGCGACGTGCCTCAGTCTAAAGATGCGTGCAAAGCAAAAACAGTACATTTTGTTGATGACGATATGCGATGTCACCGAGATAAGTATGATTAATGCGATTGAAAACACCTAAAAACTACCCGTGATTGCATATTGTATAAAAAGTAACTATTATTCAATATAATTTTTTATATTAAATAAAATTTACATGTTTACAAGAATATATAAGAAGAAATTATCAATTGGTTTTGTACTTATTGTAAGATCAACGCTTAGAAAAATGACGAGTCATGTCATTTCCCAACCGTTGTATATTATTAATATTAGCTTTAATCCTACTTTCGACGCTGCTACTGTTAGCAGATTTCAATAATTCTTTTTTCAAAAAATCAGGATTGTAATCCTTCTGCGATTCCTCTTTTGATTTAATTTCTCGATATACCTTTAAATTATTTGCACGTTCTTTATCCCTCCACAAAGCATTCTGCATCATTTCTTGCCTTCTTTTCTCTTTTTCTTCTTCTGTAAGTCTTTCTCTTTTTTTATAACTCTTTGACTGTTCCATGGATTTGTCTGGCTTTGGCTGTTGCTTTTTGTCACTAGAAGATTTTACAAGAGGAATCTTTGTTCCATCTGCCCGAACTAAACCCCAACTCCTTTTTCTTGCATCATTGTCCGATTCTGATGATGATCGATACCGATTATCTTCTGGTTTCTTTTTGGTAAAGTTCTCTCTTTCATTGCTTATTTGTTCTGTTCTCAAAATAGATTTGATGGTACTTTCGTGTTTTTGAGAAGAGTACCTTTTTTTGGTGTAGTGGTCATCACTGCTACTTCTGCCCCTATAGGACTTTTTGTGGGACTCTTGGGAATATTGACGCTTATATGAATGTTTCCGTTTTTTTCCTCTTCACTACTACTTTCGATATGATTTCTTTGTTTAAATTTATTAGATTTTATATTACGCTCCTTTCGTCCTTTAAGAGAGGAACTATTAGAAGCATCACTATCACTATTACATTCCGAGCTAGATTTTTCTTGCTTTCCTTCTAAAATGTTTGTTAAATCATTTTGAGACAAGTGAGTTTTTAATTGATTATATTTGTGCATTAAAATGGTATCTAACATACTATCTTTAGATGTTTTTGCTGATTTACTTTTAAGAATATCTGCACTTTTCAAGGATTTTAATTTTTTTGCCAATTTCTTCTCTAATTCCTCTTCAGAGTCACTTTTCGGATGTTTACTTTTTTTTTTCTTTATATTCTTTTGCATTTTCAGTGCTTTTTGCAATTTTTTTATTTGTATTGGGTTATTCAGAAACTGTCGTCGTTTCTCTTCTTCTTGTTTTTAATCGCAATTAGAGGATCTTCTTGCAATTTTGCATTTATATCTACCTAAATATTTATAGTTTCATTAATAAACAAACCATTTTTTTGCAAATGTACCTGTTCTCCAATTTGTTCTTTGTAATCCCTGATGGAAGGTGGTATACACTCGTGTTCAACATGATTTTTAGGTGGTTGCAAGTTTTGTTGTTGCTGTTTTTCTTGCGCGTTTAGTTGTTCTAAGCTTTTATCCACAGATTTACCCAATAAATAATCTTCACGGTCGACAGATGATTGAGCCCCCTAAAAATAACTTTTACAAAATGCTTTATTTCATATGCTGCTCAGATATTACCTTGTACATCCATTCTAATTTTACATCTGTTTGGTTTTGAGAAAACATCGTTTATATCACAGATTACTAAGCGTTTGTAATCTGTGCTTATATGTCTAGAAATAATTAAAAATTACTCTTATTTACGTATTATTTATTCTGTGCTCTTAGAGAAATACCTGTTGCCAACACAATACGCATATGTACAAAATGTGTCAAAATATTTCAAATTTTATATACAGAGCTATTCAATGGTTTTAAATTTTTAATGCCAACATTAGATGTGCTAAATTAAGACGAATTTTTTTGACGTTTCCGAGGTCTATAGTGTCGGCCACACTGAAAATGCAGTGTGGTCTCAGTGTAGTTCAATCACAAAATTTTCTGTGATTCAATGGTGTGGCTAGCATAGGCAATGTATTTCAAATGGGAGAAAGTCGTACAGAGTTGCCATACTGCCGTGTTAAGTCTTAACGCCGAAAACGTATTTTTTCATTTTTGAGATATTAACACTTTTATGTTGTTTATTTTTAGAAATCGATATATACAGGGTGAGTTTTTAGCGCGTATTTGCTCTATAGCGCCTTAGCTACTTATTAGAAAAAATTGTATGCTATCTCAAGTTGTTGGTAACCTTTTTTGGTATTTTTTAAAAATATCTGTGATAATACAGCGTGTTACATATTTCCTGTACAGAAACTAACTTTCTTATTTTAAATAAAACACCCTATATATTTTTTGAATTCGGAAAGAGCACAAAATTTAATTCAAAACATGTATGGCACCCTATGCTAAACCCTAAGGATTCGGAGTTATTCAACATAACAAGAAAAAAATTTCAGTTGGAAAGATCTGGATGGAGCCTTATAACATTTTCCATATGTTATATCAAAATTTAATTTTTGACATACCGTAAGTAAATAGAATTATCTAACTTTTGCAATTAAAACAGATTGGAAAATAATATACTAAGTGTTACATTTTCCAGGTCACATTTAGCTAACTTTAAACTTCGAAAACATTTTTTTTTTCAAATAGAACACCCTGTATTTTTTTATGCCCAATTATATAAAATTAAATTATCTTTCTTCTGGTATAACCATTGCAGGGATTAAACTTAGCAGCTTTTGAGATATTTGCAATTTTCCTTCAAGGTGACAGATTTATAAGGATTTTGCTTAAAAATTGAATATAAAATTAGCCTTGTACTTGAATAATTAATAACAACATTCAAAAATATTTATTTTTCTTAATTATTTTTAACAAAAAAAAGCATTATTACGTTTTAGATTGATACTTCATAGAAGATCTTGAATAACACACGAGTAGAATCTAGAAGGCCTTGACAACAAACAAAACTGTC
Source organism: Abscondita cerata (assembly GCA_030710515.1). Classification (NCBI taxonomy): domain Eukaryota; kingdom Metazoa; phylum Arthropoda; class Insecta; order Coleoptera; family Lampyridae; genus Abscondita; species Abscondita cerata. The sequence goes on from JALBCR010000633.1 coordinate 176,039, forward strand.
AGTTTCTCAGTGGTTTTGACAGTCTCGTTTAATTACTTGATTACAACTGTGTTGTTCTTAATGAAACATTAATATGAATTGCTCTACTCAAGAATTAGTTGACATGACTTATTTATTAGGAGAATGTAATAGAAATTGTTTATTGGCGTCCAAATTATATGGAACGCAATATCCTGAGCGAATAAAACGTCAAGTTAAATGCTTTGAAAGACTTAAGGAACGTTTTGAACTTACAGCTTATGCTAATTATAAGAAGAACTCACGGCAAAGAAAAATTAAAGATGAATAAGCTATGCAATTTGATATAGTTACTGCAGTAGTTGAAAATCCTGAGATTAGTACTAGACAAGCTAGTGCTGTCTTGGATATTTTTCAGACTTCGGTAGTTAAAACATAAGTTCCATGACTATCATCCTGAATATGATCAAAATATTACTGAACAGGATTATCAAAACCGTATAAATTTTTGTAACTGGAAGCTGACAAAAATACACGAAGACCGATTATTTTCCAGTTATGTGTTATTTACTGATGAGAGCACTTTCTCTAACACATGTAAACCAAATCGCAAGAATTATCACCATTATGATAACGAAAACCCTCATTTTAGAATCTCGATAGACATACAGCATCGTTTTTCTGTTAATGTGTAAGCAGGTATTATTGGTCAATATATAATTGGTCCATATTTATTCGAAGGAAATCTAAATGGAGAAAGATATTTAATTTTTTTGATTTACTTGAAAATTGGATGTAATCAGGAGCATGTGGTTTATGCAAGATGGGGCTCCGCCACATTACAATCGAAATGTTCCCCGATTTTTGAAAAACTTATTTCCCAATAAATGGATTGGACGAGGTGGTCCAGTCAGTTGGCCCCCCAAGATCTCCCGATCTAAGTTGCTTAGATTTCTTTCTTTGGGGGCATATTAAAAATCTTGTTTATCAAGAAATTTCAAAAAATGTAGAAGATCTGAAAAACAAAATACGAAATGCTTTTCGTACAATTACACTAGAAATGTTGTGAAATGTTCAGCGGTCATTTTTAGACAAAGAATTGAGTTATGCATAGCAAATAATGGGCGGAATGTAGATCACTACTGAAAAATTGATTTTTAATAGATATTTTTATTGTTATGTGTTATGTTATTAAAGTTATCATTGAAAATGTGTTCGCGTTCTTTATAGTTTATTTTCAATCAAAAGCAGTTTTTAATTTTTTAAGTATAAGGCTAATTTCAAATGTTATAAGGCTCCATCCAGATCTTTCCAACTGAAAATTTTTTCTTGTTATGTTAAATACCTCCGATACCTTAGGGTTTAGCATAGGGTGCGATACATTTTTGAATTAAATTTTTGTGCTCTTTCCGAATTTCAAAAAAAATAGGGTGTTCTATTTAAAATAAGAAAGTTAGTTGCTGTACAGGAAAACACTCTGTATTATCACAGATATTTTTAAAAAATACCAAAAATGGTTACCAACAACTTGAGATAGCACACAGTTTTTCTAATAAGTAGCTAAGGCGCTATAGAGCAAATACGTACTAAAACTCACCCTGTATATGTATATATATATATATATATATATATATATATCTACTAAAAGCTTCTACCATTAAAATGGTGTAGATTGTACAAAAAGTATTGTGAACTCTATGTAAAATTATAAATCATTAAACCAAATATAAATTACTATAAATATACAAACTAAACAAATAATAACTAAATATATGTGTTATTCTTCTTGATAAATAAATAGGACCCATTCCTTTTTCTTTCTTGACAGTTTTTTTGCTTCTGGTATTGTCTTACCTCTTCTTTGTAATAATTCTTTTATGTTATCGTCCCATGTTTGTCTCAGTCTTCCTACTTTACGTTTTCCTTGTGGTCTTGCTTCCCAGATTCTTTTAACTCGTCTATTGGTATTCATTCTCTGTAAATGACCCCACCAAGCAAGTTGTTTGTTTTCAATAAAGGTGTACACCTAGCCGTAGAACCAATACTTTTCTAATATCAGCGCTTCTTAATCTGCCCATCTTCGTTACACCTTTAATTCGTCTTAAAAATTTCATTTCGACTACTTCTAGTCTACTTTCGTTTCTATTTGTGATGATTCAGGATTCACATCCAAACCTAAGTATCGGTCTGTAAATGAATTTGTATACTTTAATTTTGGTCTTTCTGCTAATTTCTTTTTTGTTTATAAATACATTTTCCATGTTAAAATACAGTTTCATTGTATTCTCTATTCTTTTATTTATTTCTTTGTCGATTTTTCCACTATTCTCTATTTCAATTCCTAGAGGTACTTAAATTCTGTTACTTGTTCTATGCATTTGCCGTCCAGTTCAATATTTAATGTTATTTCTTTGCTACCAATTAACATAACTTTACTTTTACTTTTGTTTAATTTAACTCCAAACTATACTTCTTTAACGTTGTGTTCCAGATTTACATTGTTTCTTGTAGATTTCTTTCTGATTTTGCTATTATTACGATGTCATCCATGAAAGCCCCTATTGATACCTCTACGTTTTCTAAGTTCTTATAACCAATGAGAGTTTTATTTCTTTCTTTCTCGCACTCCTTTATTATTTCATCCAAGTATATGTTGAACAGTGTCGGACTTAAACTTCCTCCTTGTCTTAACCATTCCTTTGTGATAAAACTGTCGGATTGCATATTTTTAAAAATTACTGCATTTTATGTGTTTCTAATTTTTGGATTAGACCGATAATTTTTCTAGGCAGTCCTCTACTATTTAGTATTTCGTACATTGTTTTCCGCGGTACTGTATCGAAATGTTTTCATTTCTGCTTAGTTTTTTCTCTATAATTTGCCTTAAGGTGAATATGAGATCTTGTATGCTACGTCCCTTCCTAAAACCGCTTTGAGCTTCACCTAATGTTGTCTCTATAATAGATTTGATTCTTATTTCAATTAATTGTTATAGAATTTTCATTACACAGTGTTTAATAGTGTTATTCCACGATAATTATTGCAGTCTCTTCCCATTTCCTTTATCATTTGTCCTGTAATATGATCTCTTCCTGGTGATTTTCCATTCTTCAGATTTACTTGTTCCAATTCTTGTCTGGTTATGTTTTCTGTGTTTTTATTGTCATTTTCTATCTTCCTTATTTCATCTTGATAATGTTGGGTACAGTTGTCAGCAGTTTCTCAAAATATTCTTTCCATCTTTGCCTGTTCTTATTAATCGCCTATCTTCACCTTTAATTTGTTTATTTTCATACGTTTTTCTGTTTTACCCGATTTTAATATTTCTCCAAATTCTATCCATTTTCTTCTCTTAGCTGTTTCTATCATAATCTTCACGTACTTCCTTGCATCTTTGTATTTTCCACAGCTCTCTTTTGTCCTATCTCTTAAATGTTGTTTCCATAATGTTTTCTTTTTACTTATGTGTTCTTTTATTTCTTGTATCCACCAAGATGTTTGTTGTTTTAGTTATTTTTTTTATGTCCCACAAGATTCTTTTGTTGCTATTTTCATTGTAATTAGTTTTGCGTATTTTTCAGTTACGTTTTGGTTTGAGAAATCGGTACCAGTCGAAAAGCTATAAGTGTCCATGATTCAAAAGTTGACATCAGTTATATGGGGCACCTATGAAAAAAAATTGTTTTTGACAGCAGAATTAATTAGTATAGTTTATTTCACCGGAAAAGCATTATGATAATCCGGAACTACAACGATATCCCCTAGCTGAGATTAAAAAAAATAGTAGGAAACATGTTTGTACATCGTTTTCAGTAGTTGAGAATCCTATCTTTGGAGTATGAGCAGATAAACTTGGAACTTTGAGGACCCCTTTAAATAAGGTGTTATGAAAAATCAATTTTCATCCTTATCGCGTACAATGCAATATCAATGTGACAGAAACAGATTTTGAATGCTGGCACGTTTCATTCATCAAATTATAATTTTTTGAGCAGGACTCGTATACGTAAAGTCATCACAGTTTTTCACCTAGATTGAGAATAAAATATTGATGTTTTCATTTAAAAGGTCAAAGTTGACAAGTGGTCCGTGAAAGAGCGACACCCTATATAATTGAAAGTATTTTTAAATTGTAGCCACTGAGGTACCTAAAAGAATGGTCGAAACTGATTTTGAAAAAATGAATTTTTTGAAAGCAATAATAAAGGTCCGCGTACTACATGGACAGGCTGTATACAATCCATTTGCCATCTTCTTTCATTCCTTACATCCTATATAGTTTATTCATAAATTACAATCCTAAAACGAATTTTAAAGTTGCAGTATTTATATTATTCAAATCTAAAGGAAAAATCATGTTTAAGTAGTAGTAGAAAAACAAACAATTAATTTAATCATTATTTTTAATGGGTTCTCCCTAAAAAAACATAAACAATTTAGGTTTCTTATCTACAGCGACTTTTTTGTGCTTTCTTCAACAATTTTCGGCAAATGAGATTTTAGTAAATTTCTTTCGCTTCTACGCAAAATCGGTTGTTCTAAAACTGAGTTCTATCGTAACATCAACGTTTATATTAACTATACATACTGTTCTCTTCTACCATAGACCTTGTCCTCCTGGTAATTTTGCCAGGTTTCTTCACATCTATTACAGAATGTGTTTGACTGATTGTACTCGTATCACTGGCGTTAGAGTCCTATTAAAAGCACAACTAAAAAATACAATTAAACTGCGTGCGTACCACCTTTGATGTAAGCCTTGTTTTTCTAATTTTTCTCGGAACTATTTTAGTTTGTTGATTTTGTGATAAATCCATTACCGATGCTGTTTTACCATTTCCATCCATCAATTTCCTCTTAGATCTAGTTATTCTATTTTCTGAATGCGTTGGTGAAGTTTCAAAACTATTAGTACCCGACATCGAACTTCTACTTCTTAACGGTGTAATATCCTCTAGACTCGATTCCGTCGATTTATTCACAATCTCTTCATCGGGATCGGGAATGCCTAAACATAAACGTTAAATAATTAAACGATTATTAAAAGAAAAGGTTAGGTACCTTCAAAAGATTTCTTGTCTAGTAATGTTAAGACGTCTATTTTGGGGATGTTCGGACTCCTATTTGGAGAATGAATGGAATCATCGCTACTATTTGCGACACTATCGGTCCCTAAATTTTTCCTTAACACTTCTGCTTGGCTTCGAGTTAATCTTCTCGAACTCGAATATGCTTTTGCTTGGTCAAAAACAATGGTAGATTTAGTTTTTTTAGTACTTTTTTTGTTGGACGCCGATGTGTTGGACTTGTTATCTTCAATTGTATTATCGTTGGTTATTAATTCAATGTCCACGCTGGCTGCGCGTTTACTTCTCGTTAGTACATGCGATTGCGAGCCGGATTTTCTTTCACTTTTGACTAGTTTAGATAGAGATTCTTTGAATTTTGAAGTGTCTGTACTAGCATTTGCATTCGAGGTACTAAGGCTTCTTTTTCGTAATGTGTATCTTCTTAAATCTGTAGAGCCTGAAGTATGTAATGACGAGATTCGCTTTGATCGTCTAACTAAAAAAGGAAACAGAAAAAAATTATGTATACGCCACTGGAGATGAACCACGCAATATATTTGACTTAGTAGGTACTTGATAGTTTAGTTACGATTATTAATAGTGTCTATGCAGTTACGAATTCGTCTTGTTTTATATAAATTGTACAAAATGAATTATACGTGCAAAGTGCAATTGATATTATTATAGGTAATATATTATAACAAGTATTTGCTTTGATGATATTCCATAAGTCAGCGAAGGAGTGGAAATGGTGGTCCAAACAAATACGAGTGATTTGAGGAGAAAATTTCCTGCAATTTCATACCATCAAGTTGTATTCGGTATGAATTCCACAGTTTTAGAAATTTTTGTTAGACATTTTTAGTCGAAATTTTAACGCGTAAAATTATGACAAAATTAATAAATCTGATTGGTCAAGAAAATGGGAGTGGAATTTTCACACTAATAACGGGCGTTTTATTATTTCATGAGAGAGAACAAACACAATTTTTAACAATTACTTATAAAAAAAACCTCACCTGGAGTATTAGAATTAGGCGTAAACATGGTGTTCAAAATCGAATAATTTATTATTGATTGAATTGGTGTATTTTGCAAAGAGTCATTTAAATAATCGCTAATATTAGGGTCATTATTCATTCCGTGACGGTTTGGGGGTGTATTCAAAAAGTCGCTATCGGAACAGTAGGGACTGTGCCCGGTATTATCGCTGTCACTGAAAATACTCGAAATGTTTTCATTACGGTTCTCTATTAGTGAAGGCGTGCTCGTCATAAACGCCACGTTCGTGGTTTTTACACTATCATCATTTAGATCTGGTATTATAAGAGATTCATTAATATTATCTGTATGTATGTTTGATTCATCGTCGGTAACTTTATCTTCCACGTTCTTATTTGACTGAATCTGCAGATCATCATTTTTCTCGATAACGTAATCATTTAGAGAATCATTAATATTATCTGTATGTATGTTTGATTTATTGTTGATAACTTTATCTTCGACGTTCTCATTTGATTGAATTTCCAGATCATCGTTTTTCTCGATAACGTAATCATTCATTGTTTGTGCAACATCATTTGACTGGATCTGTAGATCATAGTCTTTCTCGACAACGAAATCATTCAGAGATTCATTTATATTATCTGTATCTATGTTTGATTTATTGTCGGTAACTTTATCTTCAACGTTCTCATTTGACTGAATCTGCAGATCATCGTCTTCCTCGACAACGTATTCATTTATTATTTGCTCAATTTCAGTTTTTTAAGTTCAAATGTATTCGCACTACTTTTACTTTCTTCGGTAGTTAATACAATATCGAGATTCTCTTCCCCTCTTCATAAATAGTACCCAGTTCAATATTTTCTGGTTCAGTAATCGTAGATAGTTCCATGTCCCCCTGAACTTCTTCTCCGACCACATTGCGAGAACTATTTGAAATTTCTTCATTGATCTCTTCAGCATCTATGTTTTTCGAATTCACAACTATATCTCTGGTATTGATGTTATATTCCTTATATAATAAATTAGTTGTGCTAGAAATTGACTCTTCACTATTAGATGAATTCACATTCGATTCACTTTCTGTAAAGTAAATGTTTTCATCTTCTGAACTGGTACTTCCATCTAAATTATCTCCTTCGATGCTACTGTTTAATTCAATAATTTCGACATCAGAAGAAGCTGAAGAATGTTGTAAACTATTTTCCGATTGAATTGTACTCCTGGTGCAGTCAATTCTTCGTTGTTCTCCTCTTCCTCTAAGACAGGTTCCGTGACGGCAATGTTTTCATTTGGATCAATTAAAACATCCGACTTGTCTCCAAAAACCTCACCACCATCACCTAAGTAATTGGAACTTGAGTCAATTTCCAAAATATCGTCATCTTCGACGCAGATTGCCGAATTTAACGTTAAATCGGTCGACACATCAAACACGCTTAGTTTAGGATCAACAGGTTCGAAATCATCGTCTTCATAAATGTTTACATCAACTTTATGGATCTCTGCCGAAGCAAGACTACCACTCTTCGACGAAAATGCTTCTACACTTACATCCTTCAATGATAATTCTGGAGTATAACCTTCTTCATAGTGGTGGTCTTCTTGTATTGCATGTGGGGCTACGACAACATCTTCTTCGGGCAAAATTTGCTCTTCTACGACGTCTTCTTCTGGCACAATCTGATTTTCTAATACATCTTCTCTTGGCGTAATCTGCTCTTCTATCACCTTATCCTCAATACTTTCCGTTTCCTGAGAAGCCACATCTTTTAGTAGCAAAATGGGTTTGTGATGAGAACTTCTATAACTTCTTCGTGATCTTAGATTACTTAGTGAATCTAATGTTTGAAGGCATTGAACTTTCTCAGTCGAAATATCTTGCGCGTTAATCTCTGCCTTTTTAAGTTTTTGCAATCTCGGACTAGAGCGCACGCAAATATCTGAGACATCTATAAAAATATCAAATAAATATTCTTAAAACTCTATCACCAGTACCAATTACCTCTATAACTACGTCTAGATCTAGGTGTTCTAGAAACCTGACTAATCAAATCGTTTACGTTTTTCTCCACTTCCGTAGAATCTGAAAAAAACGTGTAATAAAAAATCATACTTGAACGCAATACATTACCTAATTTCTTAAGCTCAAAGCTGGTACTTTCTTCTTCAGGCAGTTTATCATCAAGTTTGTTGTCATGTCCGTGTAAAGGTGAGTGAACCAACGCGTTTTCTTGAATCAATTCAAAATCTGGATCGCTATTGTTACTTGTTACTGACGATTCTGATGGTGATTTCGCAAAAGAAAATCGCACTGCTTGCCTAGAACTTCCAAGCAAAGAGCGCCTTGGAGTCAAGCTTAAGCTGTTTTTCTATTAATAAAAAAAACTGTTACATGTATTGACAGTTAGAAAGATAATGAGACTATGAAAATATGATTTCGAACGAAATTGAAAATAAAAACCCTTCGAGTTCAAACCGAAAAAGCTTAAAAAAAAGTTAGTCTAGAGAAAGAGATTTTATTTTAGTGGAAATACAGTTTAATTAATTCATCCACGAACAAACTTTAATAAACAATAAATAAAAGTCACTATTTACATTTGGTTAGTTAGTAATTGAAAGCGAAGAAAACAATGTTTCGCATGCAATACTACTCACACTCTTAGATGAAGTGTCGATGTTAAAAGTGGTATGAGTGTTGTCTAAATCGCGATATTGAATTTTATCATCATTTTCAGATAAATCGTCAAGTTTGTGAATCTGGCTCTAAAACATTGTATGATACAAAAACTTCACATCGCAAAAGCACCAACCTTTAAAATACTCTGAGGGGTGCCGATTCTAATTAACGGTGGGATTTGTCTTTCGAATGTATGTTTTGTTTTTCTTCTTACAACTGGAGTATCTAAGCGCAAACTTAGTTTCCGACAAGTTACTTCGGGTTCCCAATTTTTAGCCACACTAGACACAGATAACCTCGACGTAGGTTTAAAACGTTTAGGTGGTGGTGGTTCGTCCGTGTCTTGAGTGCACATTGGTTTGGAATAAATAATAGGCTTCAAAACTCTAAAATGCAACTGTATTGAAATTGGCTTTCTCGTATATTTAGCAAACCTCGCAGAAGATGTGCAGGCCCTCGGTGTACTTAGAAACGGTACGTCATCATGAATATCGTCGTTCGTTAAAGTTTTATTAGGACTTGAAGGGTTCCAGGTTTCCCTTGCTTTTACTAAGGCTGCCTGAATGATAGACGACTTATACTTCACCTGTTCCTCGGAATTGTGAACAAATACCGAAAGGGGTTGTGGATTCGTAACTATAACCCTTGGATTAGCATTGAACCTTTCTGTTTCCAAAAATACCTTTAGACATTTTCGTATCCCGATTATTTGCTTGAGCCATGATAGACTTGCTAAGAGGATTGTCAAATTCATTTAATTTATTAATTATACTATCTGCATCGGAAAGTTCATTTTGACCCTCTAAACCTCTGCTTCCCGACGTAATTCTACCAGACTTATTATAAACTTGGATAGCATCTACATACCACGAACGTTGTGTGTAAAAATATATTTTCAGTTCATTTGCTTGAGGATGATTAACGTTGTTTAAGTATTTTAGAAACGCATCTTCTTCTTTTGTTGTTAAAGGTAAAAATAAGATTGCCTTCACATTACCAAGTTTGTCACATTCTATAACACAAACTGTAAAATTAATACAATAGGACGGGAAATAAACCTTTGTAGAAGTGGTGCAGTAATTTTTCTGTAACATCCAAAGTTTGGTTTTGTCTTTGGAAATAGAAAGCTTCATCGATCATGTTGCTTGCAACATATAATGTTAATATCGTGCACAAATCGTTTTCTTCTGTTATAGGTGGTTTTCTTACCTGAAAGTGTTATTCATTGGTAGTAGTTAAAGTGTAACATAAAAATGACTCAATAATTAATTACATTAATGAGAAGTATGGGTATAAACTGGATCCAGGAATGTCGAGAGATAGCTGAGAACATTATGGGATATCCAACAATCTATGAGGATATCTGAGGATGTATGTACGGAGGTGTCTAAAAAATTTTCGAAATTTGCTAGAATGGTGAGGTGACAAGAATCTTAGGGAGTGAGGTATTTTGCTTAGGTACAATTTTCATAAGTAATACAACAGTGTGAAATTACTGGAAATTTTCGATCTCAAATATGAGTGATTTAACGAGAAAATTTCCTGCAATTTCATACCATCGAGTTGTATTCGGCATGAGAATTTCCGACAAATTCAACCGTGATTGGTCCAGAAATGTGAGTGGAATTTTCAGTAGTAATATGTTACTGATAATTTTGAGTAAATGTTTCACGACTACCTCAGTGCCCTCGGTGAATGATTGTTGCATCAGGCACGAGTAGAACATTTACTGAAAATTATCTAGTATACATTACCATCACGAGCATATTTTGCTAAAAAAATTGCGAATTTCAAACAAATTAAGTGGAAATCCTACCAAAAATATACAGTCTTGACAAAAAATAAATAAAAAATAGCTTTATTCAATTTTTGACATCGATAATTTAAACAAGATGCTTATTTCGATAATTTAGCGTCTCGTTTAAATTATCGCGTAATTCGTATGTGATTGGTTGCTATTAAAAAAATAGAAATTTGTCATTGGCTCCAATTTTATGATCGAAATTCTCAATAAAATATCTACAATTTATAAGCAACGGCACCACGAGTTTGTGTTTTTAATAAATAATAAAAAGATTATCAACATTTCTAAGACTTTAACAAACATAATGAATCTCTAATCTTAATTGTAAAAAATGATAAAGTACGAAAAAATCCGATTGAACAGAACGAGTCTCTGTTAATAAAAATCAGAATAGAAATGAAACGACAAAAAAATACCATCGAACAAAAAGATCAAAAAGTTTATTACGAACGTTACAATTTTTGAGAAAAATAAGCGTTTTGGGGACGAAATTGTAATTAAAAAATAATAATAAGTAATTGAAAGTAGTAATTAGTAGTTAAATAATCTATTTTTGTCGAAAGTTTGTAGCAAGTAATTGTTCAAAATTAAAAAAAATTTAAACATAGCAATTGTAACTGAAGTGTTTGTCTTAACTGACGTATGGTCCAATTTCAATGACACATTGTACATGGGCGTTTTTTATAATGTCGTAGATTGGATTAGATGGGGTCATAATTCATCTAACCAAAAGAGCAATTTAGCTAGATACATTTAAAATTTTTTTGTCCAAAATAGAGGGTTAAGGTGAGAACTGGGGAGCCGCGGCCCTTTTATATTATTACACGAATCGATCCAGAATAAAAACCTGAACTTTTGCCTTATATATTTTTAACGTTACCTCTTCCTTTTCAAGTTATAATTCGTTTTTCAAAATCCAACCTAACCTAACCTGGAATGTGACCTAACCATTTACATTGAAACCTGACCTAAAAACTGGGAAGAGGAACAAAATGACACTATACTTAACCATGGAAAGAATACCTAACCAAACCATTGCGTTTATGCTAAATGCATATTAACCAATGCGTTAAGACTAAATAATAATCACATTTCAAACTGCTCTGTCGACGAGGTCGATGAGGTATAATTTTGCTCGTTTCGTCGACCTCTATAATATGCGCATGGAACTGGAAGCCACTTCGCGGCACCCACTTCTGCACCCTACCAAATAGTGTGTAACAAAGGGTGAAATAAAGAATGTTGGCCAATGTCCACTTGTTAGAGAAAAACTGGAAAATGATTATGTGCTTCTTTAAGTGAAACTAATTCAACACCAAGAACTAAAAAGAAAGGGAAACTAGACAAATTGATATCAAATGAATGGAGTTGGGTAGCCACAAGTATTCCAAAAATGCAAAAAGAAACAAACAAACGCAAGAAATGTGCAAAACAACATCGGACTCCTAAGTGGGGATATTACGATCATAATGTGTAGAATGACACATATCACTAACTAACTAAACATAGAAAAAAACAATAGCGATATGCCACGTCATGTAGATTATATTGCATTCCAGAAAAATCATAATAAGTTTATGTATATAAAACAGTTATACACTTATTGAGAAGAGTCGCGTGTGGGGCACAGGTACCATATGGAGGGGGTTTAGCAGACCGTTCAAGTTATCGTAAAAGAGTACGTTGATGCATTTGCAATTTAAATTGTTGGCAATAACAAAAATTTAACAGTAAAAACTATGAGAAAATATTCTAAAAGGCTGTAAATAAAAAGAAAAAAAAATAAATTTGTGTAATTTCATTTTAGCACTTTAGGTTGATGCATAAACAAAAATAGCATATTTTGGCCGTAAATTGTAACAAGAAAGCCATATCAAAACTGGGTTATTTTAAATGGATCACCCTGTATTTTTTTCTATTTTTGAATTGTACAATAAAAAATAATGTATGTTCTTTAACATGTCCCTATATCTACTTACTTCCGTTGCAGAGATAAATCGATTTTACCTGATTTGCAGACCCTCCAAAAAAATTCAATAAACGCATTTTCGTACGTGTTTGTTACACGAGTCGACACCTAGGTGTAGCAACACTAATTGTTTACATAAGTTACTTGTGAAATATCCGTAATATGAACATTATCTTGCAACTTTCAGTTTTAAATATTTACCTTAAAAATTTTTATTTTTCAGAAAAAATAAACAGAAATGTGCCTATGACTAGCATCCCGGGCTCTAAAGACGATGACACACACAGCGGTTTTGTGTCGCCTTGGCTGCCGACACGGCTGCCGCTTGCCCATTTTAAAACTTTAATTTGAATTAAAATCTTATTAGGTCCTGCGTTTGAGAAAAGAAAACGCCGGTAAACTGACGTGTGTCAGTGCTCATGCAACACAATGTAAATACGGGCCGCGTCAGTAATAAAACTGTGCGCGCGTTTCTTCCAATAGACGGAGTGTCGAGACGGCTTTCAATGCGCTCGGCGGTAGTATCGGCGTGTGTGTTTTGAGTCGTTTGAAAATACGGTATCTGCCAAAATAAACAGTACCGAAACAGAAAGTGCTGTGGAGTTGTTTATGTAATATGGATTTGTCATATTTGACTTAATTGTCATTAGTTGATATATTAATAGTACGCTGCAGTTAAATTTGATTTAAAAATGGTTCTAACAACGGAAGAAAAAGGTTTTTTGGTAGAGCATTATTTTCGTTCATATTTATTTTTATTTTCGGTACTGTTTATTTTGGCGGATACTGTACCTGCAAATGCGCCGTCACGGCAGTCGAGCCGACAGCCGAGTCGACATAAACAGCTGTGTGTGTCATCGCCCTAAGAGCCAGTTGAATTACGCTCACCGGTAACAATTTACTGATGTTTAACAACAGCAAACCGTTATTTGGTACATAAAAAATCGATCATCCTGTAAACATCGACAAACTTTAACCTATTAACTAAGAATGTAAATCGATCTAATAATAGATAACTTCTAAAACCATTATTTTTAGAATTTTTTTGACTAAGTTACCAATGTTTACGGTGTCATCGATTTTTGTGAACTAATAACGGTTGCTGTTAAGTAGTTGCAGAGTGTGGTAGCACGTACACTCATGAAATTTAAAACTTGGACACCACAATTTCTGTAAACACATTGTGAAGCGGGCTTAAGGGTATCATTTACAATTCTAACAGCAGGTAGTCTCATCAGGGGTTATCTTATAGAAGGACTGTAGAATGAATCATTACACTAAGCACGTTTTAGAAAATAGGTAATTTACGTTGCTTACTTAATTTTTCTTTAAAGAATATATTTGAAGGTATCGCTAATTAAACACCATAGCTCGATTAATTATCGAATCAAAATTTTGTTTAGGAAATGTTTACAAAATAAAATTAGAAATAATTTTGATTTAAAAAACGTCTACAAGCAATAACTTTTAAATTAAATCAAAAACTAAACATGGTTATTTGGGTTGACTGATTATTACTTATTTTTAAATAAATCTAACCTACTAATTATTGTAAGTTATTAAAAAAAACATTAAACTCTCTATTCATAATATTTAGTCCTTACAAAATGTATATTTTATGACGTTTCATTTTTTCTGTAGTTAATATAAAAGTGAAAATAAAAACTAAGGCAATTCTTATTGTCAACGTATATATTTAGTTTTTGACAAGAATTTATTACATAATTATAATTAAGATACCAAGTTATAGTTTAAAATTAAATGAAAACTTTTTTTTAAATAAAGGTATTACTATATAAATAAATATAAGAAATCAATAATGGGTGTGACCTCCATTATTATTGATACATTCTTGGAGGCGTCTGCTCATTGACGCTATCAAGGTATCAATATAATTAATATTAATCGTTTCCCATGCGGTATCAATGGCTGCAATTAGTGCATTACGGTTTACTGGTATAAAATTTGGCCCTTGTTGTCTTCGGATAACAGCAAGTATTCGAGCCCAAACATTTTCGATAATGTTAAAATCTGGGCTTTTGCTGGCCAGGGTAACAGCTCCAAGTTATTTGCTTGTATCCAGTTGCGCACAACCTGCGAAGTATAGGGTCATCATATCCCGATAGTTAATTATCGAATGTTCCAAGAAAATATGTGTAAATAGTAAATGGAATCTACTAACGTAACGTTAAGTCGTTAATTATAGTTACATAACTCTCCTTTCATAAGATATAGTTCATATTAATATGCTTATTGTAAAGCTTCGTACACACCTGAACAACAAACCGAGGAACAAACAGAACAACGAACCGAACGGCAATCGGAACATTAATTTGGACGGTGCTACGTACGAATTTTAGAACAGATTAAGTCCTGATTGTTCCACGAACGGTTTGCGGCGTTCCCGCAACTTGTCGGTTTTTCTCCGACATCAAAGAAAATGCGCGCGAATGCGTTTGCAGGTTTGGACGAATCTAAACAAAACGGCGAACAAACTTATGCGGGAGAATTAAATTATTTATTTTTGTCCTCCCTTTTGTGGGTTTGTTGTGTTTTAGGTAATATTATGGAGTTGACAGAAGAAAAATGTTTTAAATTAATCAGTGTTTAAGAATGCAAGAAAAAAATGATGTCCCTATTAGCATCATTTGGGCGGGAAATTTCCAAAATAAAAAAAAAAAGCGAAGTAAATTATAATTTTTACTCTTCTTTGTGCGTAAAAATTTGGTTGGCACTATCTTCTTGTTTTCCGCAATTTTCTCTTCTCAATAATAAATATATATGAACTGAAAACTACTGAAAATAATTATGGGAACAGCACAAACGTTCCGTTTGTTGTTCGGATTGTGGAAATCATAAAAGATCGTTTGTCGTTCTGTTTGACTTTCGGTTCGTTGTTATGTTTGTTGCTCGGTTTGTTGTTCAGGTGTGTACGAAGCTTTACAACTTAAGCAACAATTTTTTGGCGAATAAAGATTAGTTTGTGATGTAATATTAGAAACACAAATTTATATCATATCAAATTTATGACAACTTAAAACCAAGAACGTGTATGTTATTGCTAAGAAATTATTAAGGAAAAAGCGCAATTGCAGTGTAAATATTTATAATTAGATATTTTCGAAAGTTTATAAGTCCTCTATTGTAATCTTAATACTTAAAAGAAAATCCTGTCCATTAGCATTATAAGGAAATGGCTTTTACTTTATGAATAAGTTTCAATAACAATAGAATATCCTTGCTTGTTTAATTTACTTCCTTTGAGTCATATTGCTCTAAGGGTTGTTACATTGGTCATTAGAAGTATGTAATAAATAAACAATTACCTACTGTTTGAGAAGGGGTAGTGTGAACCAATAAATAAAGTAAGAAATGTAAATTCCATTTTAGTTTAAAATTTCAAGTGTTGTGAAAATGCCACCTCATCTCGGTGCTGATTTGAAAGCGCGGATTGTTTCGGAATTAGCGGCGGGCCGTAGCGTGCGTGAAATTTCACGTATGTTAGATATACCAAAAAGCACCGTAGGGCATTACCGAGTAAAATGGAATCTTGAACACACTTTGGAAAGAGCCATCGGAAGTGGTAGACCTAAAGTATCTACACGTGCTCAAGATCTCGAGTTGTTTCATTACGTAACAGAACAACCATTTGCTACATACTCCAGGGCTATAGCAGATACACATTTTCCCGGATGCCGTATAACTGCACAAAAAGATTAAAGGAGATGGGAATAAAGAAGTATAATGCTGCTGCGAAAGAAGTTCTCAGTGACGAAAATATGAGACGTCGTCTGGAATTTGCAAGGCGATATGTGAACGAACCTTTGGAATTTTGGAATCGAGTGATTTTTAGCGACGAAAAAACGTTCAATAGCCGCAACGATGGACCACTAAAAGTTTTTAGAATGGAAGGAACTCGTTACGAAAATAATCACATATGTCCTAAAAACGAAGTGGTTATTTTTCTGTGAATGTGTGGGGTTGGGTTAGCGCGCGGGGTCCAGGAGTTTGTTGGGCTATCGATGGACGTCTTGATTCTGCTGCGTATTTAGATATTTTGGAAACTATTATGAAACCTTCAGTCGAAGTGTTTTATCCAGACGAAGATTATATTTTCCAACAAGTAAGTATTCTTATTTCACTATACTTTCTCCAAAAAATAGTTCGGGATCTGTTGAATTAACATTTTCATAATGTATTTTGTTGTTAAAGGACAACGCCCCTATTCATACTTCGCGGGTTGTGCGCAATTGGATACGAGAAAATAACTTGGAGCTGTTACCCTGGCCAGCAAAAGCCCAGATTTTAACATTATCGAAAATGTTTGGGCTCGAATACTTGCTGTTATCCGAAGACAACAAGGGCCAAATTTTATACCAGTAAACCGTAATGCACTAATTGCAGCCATTGATACCGCATGGGAAACGATTAATATTAATTATATTGATACCTTGATAGCGTCAATGAGCAGACGCCTCCAAGAATGTATCAATAATAATGGAGGTCACACCCATTATTGATTTCTTATATTTATTTATATAGTAATACCTTTATTTAAAAAAAAAGTTTTCATTTAATTTTAAACTATAACTTGGTATCTTAATTATAATTATGTAATAAATTCTTGTCAAAAAACTAAATATATACGTTGACAATAAGAATTGCCTTAGTTTTTATTTTCACTTTTTATATTAACTACAGAAAAAAATGAAACGTCATAAAATATACATTTTGTAAGGACTAAATATTATGAATAGAGAGTTTAATGATTTTTTTTAATAACTTACAATAATTAGTAGGTTAGATTTATTTAAAAATAAGTAATAATCAGTCAACCCAAATAACCATGTTTAGTTTTTGATTTAATTTAAAAGTTATTGCTTGTAGACGTTTTTAAATCAAAATTATTTCTAATTTTATTTTGTAAACATTTCCTAAACAAAATTTTGATTCGATAATTAATCGAGCTATGGTGTTTAATTAGCGATACCTTCAAATATATTCTTTAAAGAAAAAAATTAAGTAAGCAACGTAAATTACCTATTTTCTAAAACGTGCTTAGTGTAATGATTCATTCTACAGTCCTTCTATAAGATAACCCCTGCTGAGACTACCTGCTGTTAGAATTGTAAATGATACCCTTAAGCCCGCTTCACAATGTGCAAACTTTTGTTTACAGAAATTGTGGTGTCCAAGTTTTAAATTTCATGCGTGTACATGAACAAAAGAAGACGTCTTTAATTGTGGTCTCGCGCAGAACAGTACTCAATAAACTATAGACCGTTCCCAAAAGTCAGCAAAGTGACTATAACACGCCAGCTAATGAGATATGGAGATGATCAAATGACCCTTCGCAATTTAAGAATTAAGTGTCTTAACAAAAGCCCATCTACAACAATGTATAGAATACAAAAAGATAAGCGGCGCCTAAGCTTGATGTGGTTTAGATCAACTGAACTGGACAGTTGTTCTAGACATGTAGAGGTTTTTTTCAGAAGAACATCAACCGCACCACTAATACGATCAAGATAGAATTACCGTTATTACCATAACTCTTACTTGCGGTTGCCAAGAAGAAATAGATGATGCATTCAATTGAATCTACAGGAAAGAAAGTTTCCACAATGATTTCATTATCGTATATAAATGTAGGTACACGGATTGAAGACTTAATGACAAATTTGCCGTGTGCCACTACGTATTTATATAAATTCCATGTTATAAACACGGTTCACTAAATTGAATATCACGAGTGTTTAACATTAAGATAGCGCATCCGAAAAGAAAGCATACCAATAGCACATAATTACCTGTAAATAAAATAAAGCCAAACCGTACTGCTGATTAGCAACCAACATCCTTAACACAACTTTGTGATGCCACGGCTGTAAATCGTTGCAAGACACCATCGGATCTAGAAGTTGTTCGACGGCAGACTGAAAAATCATAATAACAATTCCAAAGAAAATTTTTCTAAACTTCATCCTTACCTGAAATTCTCCATGATCGAGCTGCCAGAATGATTGAATAATTTTAGTCTGACCGGGACTTAAATGAAAAATTGCTGGAAATTTTAACATATGGGTAATAGTAGTTTTGTATCTACAATTGGGAAAGCGATTAAACAAATAACATTAATTACTGGTTACTTACTGATTTTGATCTAAGGCTGAAGATATATCCAATAAAACGTAAGCAATCACACAATGTTTATTTAGGATAGAAACATTGTCAACGAGATAAGTGCGTATTAAAGCTTGTAACGAGGGTGGTGGGTAATCTGAACACTCCGAAACAGAGTTCCATTGCCTAAATTTCATTAACCATTAAATGTTAAAGTAAAATGTAACTTACTGTTGTAAATAATCTTTAAATTCGATCTCTATTAAGTTATCAATAAACAACATCGAGTCCCTCGAAGGATTTTCTCTATTAGCGATTAAACTTAATTCACTTCTCCTAAAATAAAAAAAAATAAAGCATTTGTGAGCAAAGATGTTTAGTTCCAACCTATCATTGTAATATTTATTTAAGCTCTTTATAGGATAAGGAGCGTTAATACGCCCAAAATCGTCTATTCGTGGATAATTATTTTCTGAACACTCGGGTAACAACCCAATATTTAACAACCAATCAACAACTTCTAAATGTGTAGATACCATTTCTAACGAGTCGCACTGATCCTTCACTACATCTACAAAATAGCCCAGTTTTATTAATACTATAAAACAAAACTAAACCCAAACCTGGATTTAAAACAAAACCTAAAAACTTCTTTTCAATAAATTTGAATAACGTAGTAATACATTTAAGTTGTCGAAGACAGTGACCCAATAAATTGTGAGTGTTAGAATCCAGCCTTAATCCTGAATAATCAAATAGAATTACGGCTAAAAAGAAAAAATATAATTTTACTCCCAAATATTATAAAGTGTTAAGTACAAAGTTTATCGGCGTTTTCTTTTAAAACTTGTGCTCGTTGCCATCCCCATAACAGCAAAAAGTTTAAGCTACAACCGCTGCTTTCGTAAACGCCACTGCTCCAGATAGTTATGCATTTGCACAACCAACCTAGTAATTTTCGTTCTAACGCTAAACTTAACAAAAGCTCCCGTTGATGTTCCTAAGACGATTTATAATATAATTTGCTAGAGACTTAACTATAAAACTTACTATAGATGTTGACGCTTTGTTTGGTATATCTACAAACAATGGGGTTAGACCTAAATTTATTGCTAGAAGAAACGGTTCGGTAGGTTTTAACAGTACTGAAGGTCCTAATTTTTCCAAACCGGACATCAACGCTCGTTGATTACCTTTATTATCGATAGTGCTAATAAAAGTTTCTCCCAAAACTATCATTTCTAAAACTCTATAAATAACTCTGGGTGCCCTCTTATGTTAGTAACTTACGAAAGGCTAAAGACGCCGGGTAGTAATGCTCTTCCAATCTTTGACAGGCCATGAATTGATTTAACGTATCCGAATTTATCCGAACATCTAACAACCTTTGTTTATCATGATCTTTTAGAATGTTAGAAAGGCATACGCGACTTAAATAAGTTTCGCAACCTTTTGAATCTGAATGTCCTAGTGATAAAAAAAATCAATCGTATTCACACCAAAACATTTTTATTGTAAATCCACAGATACTGGTAGATTGTTACCTGGCATTTGCTCCTTGTACCACTGATTTAGGTCGAATAAACTCAAATAAGTTCTACATTTATTCGGAAAATTTGAATTCCAAACATTCCAAACTATAGAACAGACAGTCAATGTTTCATCTTGATTATCACCAAATGAGTTTCTAGATATTGCCTTTGTAATAATTTGTAGGTTTATGCATTGAGCACGTATAGATTTTTCAATTTCATTTTGACAACTTGTTACATCCATTTGAAAACGTACAGAGCACGAAGTCAAATTCTGTTTAATATACATTAGATGGATAATTTAATAAATAAATCTTACCTTATACAAAACACCATGTCCGTCGACGTATAGCTTATTTTCGTAGTTCAAAGAATATAAAACAGCTAAGGAGTACCCAGGTTGATTTGGTTCAATATTGCTGTAAACCACCCACACATAACAAAAGGCTCTGGGATCATCACAAGGTTCCTAAAATTTTAAACACTATATTGCATTTTTTACATAAATCGATCAAGACCAAGACTATCGTGAAAATATGAAAATTATTTAGTTGCAAACAATTTTTGTAAATAAAAAATTATTTACAACACGTAACATTTAAGTAAAATGCACACTAACATGCTAAAATATTTCAAAATTCTTGTATTTTAATCATGTAAGAATTGAATCATTGTTAAAACAAAAACGTCTTCCGGGATTGGATCGTGTTCAAAATGGTAACCGTAGTTGGCAACGTTTTGTTTCCTATCGTCAAGGGCATCATCATGGCGATTTGATTTGATTCTTGATTTCTTAAATTAAAATTTCACGTTCAAACCCGCTTTTCTAAGAACATTTTGCACAAAGCCGGCATTGCTTTGATATGAGAACGTATTAAACAAACCAGACATGATTTGGATAGCTTTTCTCCCAACTCTTCCATCTACATTTAGAACTAGCTAATACACTTTCACCTGATGACTGGTTTTTCTTTGACAGAATTACTTTTCAGCAATCGGACACGAAATTGTCTTCGGAAGCCATTTCAAGAAATTTCAATCCCATTTGTCCAAGTCACTCATACCTTCTATTTCTTCAACTGCTCCACCTCAAAAAACTATTCTTAATGACTTAAATTTTGCTGTCGCACCTAATCTTATTCCTCAAGGCGAAATAATTTGACCTGTAGAATCCTCGATTATAACTCTTCCACGTCACATTGCTGATTCGATTCGGATTCAGAGTACAAAAATTCTACAATCATCTAAAGTTCCCAAAGCTATTATTTTCAATTTAAAAAAAAACAGCTTTAAAAGATCTTTACATCACTATTCGTCCAGCGGATAAAGGTAACACTACAGTCATCCTGGATATGGCTACTTAGGTAAATAAGTTTAATTCCATTTTATTAGAAGATACTTATAGACGTGACTCCACTGATACGATTGAAGTAGAAGTTATTCAAATTACAAAATCATGTAATCTACCTCTGGAGACCCATCAACGACTTGTACTTCCGCTTCCAAACTTCCTCGTCTGTCTCTGAGATTCACAAACAAGGTGCACATCTTCGGACCATTGTTAGTACAATTCAATCTCCTACTGAATAATTCGCCAAATATCTAACAAGAATTCTTAACGAATTTGAAGGAAAACTTCTTCTCAAATCTTAAACTCTCACCATTTCATTCAGCGTTTAGATAATTTGAAGGTAAATCATCATGATTTCTTTGTTAGTTTTTGTGTTACATCACTGTTTACAAAAAGGTTCCTGTCCAAGATGGTAAAGATGTAAGATTGATATAGCTCATACGAAACTGTCTTTCATTCACTTTACGAACTTTTATAAACAGATTTCAGATGCTGCTATGGGATCCGCTTTATCTCCTATTGTCGCCAACATTTTTATGGTACCCTTTGAATCCATTGCCTTGGTAACTTTGCCGTTGAAGTCGAAAGTATGGTTTAAGTATGTTGATAATACATTCATCGTATGGCCCCATGGTCGCCCTTCTTTAGATACGTTTCTTGACCATCTCAATAAACAACATGTTGACAACAAGGTCACTATGGAAATTGAAGAAAATCATTGTCTTTCATTTCTTGACGTACTTGTCAGTCAGAAACCAACTTACACGTCTCTTCCAAACATCATCCAACCCAAAAAAGATTTTTTGTTGAATCAAATAGTTATAGCCAACAAGTTATCCAAAAAGTCATTAGAGGGCACTCCAATCCTCGTCCTTAAGGTTAAAAGAGATTTCTTCTACTACTTCAGAAACAATTGCAGCCTTTCTACCTTACATTCACAAGGTTAGAGTGCAATCAAAAAATTAAGATACCAGCACAGAAACGCATTTTAAAACTAGATAAAGATGCAGTAACGATTGGAAAATGACACAGCTATTACTACTGCGCGCCCTAAAAGCTGATCCTTTTGTTTGTAAGCTCTTTGTTCTTGCGACGTACCCTTCTATAAAACAGGTTTTTTAAACCATTCACTGTCTGTTCTCTGACAGCAAACACGATGTAAAATAAACTAAACTGATATTTTATTTCACAGGTCACGTTTTTCGCGCAGCTTGTTGTATTCCCATGTTGAATTTACTCTACTGATTGAATAGACAAACGCATTAAACGTATTTTTACATCTTCTAACAAAATCTCACAAGTTTTACCTTCCCCTAAGGATAAGTTTCTCGTGCTTTCTTTCAGGGTGTGTATATTCCTTGTTCATGTAGTTCAGTGTACATAGAGGAAACTGATCTATCTATTAATACATGTATTTCGGAACATTTCCGTTCTATTCCAAGTCTGCCGTAGCTGAGCATCATTTCGATACTAGTCATAAGATCCTTCCGTTTTTATTGCCAAATCTTTTTTCTTCTTCAATAAAAACATCAGGGAGAGTATTGAGTATAGAAATCATCAAGCATTACAATAACTGCAATCAATTTTCATAATTACTCAGACTTCTTACAGTCTAGAATATGGCTAGGTTGACAAGTTGATTTTAGTAGTAGACGTTTTTGTCTTAATCCTATATTGTTTTTGGCCTCCTGACGTCTAAACGTCAAATTAACATTGAAACTACAAACCCTGAAACGTCATGATTACGTACAGTGCACGCACAGCGTACGTAAAAAATTACCTAAATCGTTCGGCCTTAAGGTACATTTGTCAATAAAAATCTTTTTATAGAACAAAAATATCTTTACTAAATCAACAATTACACAACTTTTTACTGTTAAATGGTAAAAATAATGTGATTGGGAATATTTTTAGTTTCATGTAAATGGTTAGCGCCATCTTATGTATTGTAAATTACAGTTAACTTCACGACCGATATTGACAATTGACAGCAAAATATTTGTTAATTTTTACCATTTAAAAATCGTCGGCAAAAAATTTAATACAAATCGTGTGCGTTATAGTTATTTACCTAACGAGTTCGGAAATTTTTCTCGAAAAAGGTAGGTATATTATTTTTGTAACGAGTAACTGTAGTAATAATTCGAAACTTAAAACACCGCGGTGTGGAAATGGAACTTCCGGTACATTGAGAAAAACCGGGAAATCAGTAATCTTAGGCTATGAGTACAAAATTGTAGATTATATCATTAAAAGTAGAAGTAGGTCTTTTTGCGGTGAGTCCAGAGGATTGACGGACGAGAGGCCAGTCGAGGCCGGCAACTGGCCGAAGCACAAAAAGACGTTCTACTCTGAATGATATATACTATTTTATCTTCAAGCGGGACAATAATGAGTTAAATCTTTGTACTTACGGTGCTTTTGCTTTGCTATATGCGATGCGTTTCGTTTTGACAATGACAGTTGGGAAATGGAAATGTCATACACGTGAACATTGGCGGCTCGTGTTAACACCTATAGGGGTAGCCGTTAAGTAATATTGATTAATAATTTCGTTATTTCACTTTTTTGTGTCATTTTTATTAGATAATTCGATTATTAAATAATAAGTGTAAATACTGATAAACAAATCGTGATTTTAAATTCTATAAATGTTTACAATGAGCGTATTTCAACTCCTAGGATTTGAAGTATTTCAACTACGACTAGAAAAAAACATTCACTTCAACGGTTTCCATAGAAATACACAAAATCAACATTTTCGACGCCTTGAAGATAATAGTAGATTATATCATTTAGAGTAGAAGTAGGTCTTTTTGTGGTGAGCCCAGAATCACAACAAGACCTTCTACTCTGAATGGTATATACACTTTTATCTTCAAGCGGGACAACAATGAGTTGAATCTTTGTACATACGATGCTTTTGTTTTGCTACATGCGTTGCGTCTCATTTTGACAATGACAGTTGGGAAATGGGAATGTCATGCACATGAACATTGTCGGCTCGTGTTAAACACCGTAAGGATAGCCGTTTAGTAATAATTATTAAATAGTAAGTGTAAATATTGATAAATAAATCGTGATTTTAAATTCTATAAATGCTATCAATGAATAACTAGAAAAAAAACAGTCACTTCAACGATTTCTATAGAGATACAAAAAGTCAACATTTTCGACCGCTCGAAGATAAAATTACTTTATCTACGACCACTAATAGAAAATGATGAATAACGCATAACTAGTAAGCCAAGTATGTCATTAAAAACGCACGCTGTGGGTTATGTAAACAAATCGCACAGTTAGGAATTTTACTTTTCTAACTAAATAACTACAAGGCTAACTTGATTATTTTTAAATAGCAAGAGGGGTTAAAAGTTACGTTTTGAAGAGAGTATTTTTTCTGAATTCAACGATGTATTACATGCCTATCTTTATTTCGGTTAAAAAAGCAAAAAAAGAAAACTTTGTTAAAAAAATTATAATAAGAAAATCAAATTGGCTTTGGAAGTCAAAAATATTTGTAACATTAAACAAAAGTAAAATTTTATTAATAGGTATTAATCAAAATAGAAATTACAACAGAAATATTTAAGTATATTACACAAGGTGCTCAAAATGTGCCCATTTACTTCCTGACAATAATGAAGTCGTTGAATAAAATTTTGTAAAGAACCAAAATATTAGCAATCTCGTTTCTTATTCTTGTTCCTAGCTGTTCCAATTGTAATGGTCGGTTGACATACACTGGATTTTTGACATGACCCCAAAGGAAAAAATCAATTGGGGTTAAGTCAGGAGATCTAGCTGGTCATTCAATTGTTCCTCTTCGTCCTATCCATCTACCAGAAAAAGTTCGATCGAAATATGCACGCACTTGACAGCCAAAATACGGTGGTGCGCCATCTTGTTGAAACGATATTGTTTTTGCTGGTAGATTCGGGTCCGGTTGTTAGGATGTTTACCGAAGGCGCGGAACAATATGTTGTTGCAGAACTCTTTCAGACGTTAAATTGCCGCTTATAAAACATGGACCTATTATATTCCGTCCGATGATGCCACACCTAGCATTTATTTTTTGCGGATATTGGGTATGAATTTCTTCAATCCAATGAGGATTTGTGTCGGACCAATATCTGCAGTTGTGGCTGTTTACGTGTCTATTTAGGCAAAATATTGACTCGTTGGAGGATATGATTGATAAAGTTATCATCACCTTCCACTCTCTCCAAAAAACTCTGTTTTGCGATCAAAATCATCTCCTGGAGTAGATGATTTTATAAGGATGGTATCGTTCGCGTTTGAGTATCTTTCGAACAGAGCCTCTGCTAATGTTGTGATTTAAAGCCAATTGTTGAACTAAAGTGTTTAGATCCTCAACTACATCCAACATAACATCCAGAGAGTTTGTTTCATTAGTCACAACTCTAGGACGTCCAGGTTTTTCCCGGTCTTTCACGTTACGGGTTACTTGAAATCACTGTAATGTTCTTGAGACCGTGGTTCGGTAAATCAGTTCCCGAAACAAATGCCGCTAAAAATTGAAAAAAAATCTGCACAAATAGAATTTAATTGCACCTGTACCCATACGTAATAGCGACCCTGTATGTAGGGTATAAGTTATGGGAACGGTAAATATTTTATGAAAACCGAAAAATATTATATTTTACGTGCAAAAATTAAGGTATCTTAAATTTTTACATCAAATTTCTTGTACATTTTGGGTAAAAGTTATAGAGGAACGACAGACTTTTGATTCTCATTATGTAATAGTACTCTGAAGATCATTCT
The DNA here is from genome assembly GCA_030710515.1 of Abscondita cerata. Classification (NCBI taxonomy): domain Eukaryota; kingdom Metazoa; phylum Arthropoda; class Insecta; order Coleoptera; family Lampyridae; genus Abscondita; species Abscondita cerata. The sequence continues at coordinate 202,318 of JALBCR010000633.1, forward strand.
TATATACAGGGTGGCGGAAAAGTTCTGGCATTGGAAGATAACGTCGTTGGGAAAAAAATATAACATTCAAAATTTGTCACATGTAGTACAGTTATTGAGTACACATTTTAAAAATATTTTTGATTATACAATGTGTTTCAAAAAGTCGTGGTAGCATAAACTTACTTTTTTTAATAGAACACATTGTATTTTCTTCAAGGTTCGAAAAGATCTCATTAAATGCTTTAAAAAAATATAGCTTGTACAGGGTATTTCAAAGTATAGATAATTATCAGTAAAAGTGATACCTACTTTAACGGTCTATTACAAAGTAACTTGAAACAATTTAACATATATTTTTATACCTATCACTAACTGTGTTTAATGTTAATTATTTTTATGTTAGTTGTTCTAGTTGTATTTTTATTATCCTTTCCATTTCATTATTTTCTTTACATATTTATCTCTTTTTATACATCCCTTTCTGCTGGTCTTTCTTCTATTTTTACAACGCTATAAAATAGTACGTGTTTGTTCATTTCTATCATTTTTCTTGATAGTTTATTTGATCTTTTCTTATAGCTTTCACTTCTTTTATTAGATCCTTCATCATTTCTTTAAGGTTATCTGGTGAGCTTTCTCTATGTTTGTTAGTAGATTTGGTTGTTTTTCTTGGTTTTTTGTATCTGTCACTGCTTTCTTCTTCATCTTCGGCCCAATGCTTCCCTCTTCTGTTGAGGAATCATCGCTCCCTTCTTTCTTTGGTGTTCTTTGTAATGGTGTTTTACTTTGTAAATCAGAATTCTACTCCTATACGTTATACCACCTTATAAACATGTATGTGTGGTTTTGGTTGCCTACACCGTAGTGTGTGTAGATCGAGGCGTTGTCTATATTACCACAGAAAAATAAACAATACAGAAATTCCACTCGCAGATTTTTTTGTCATTTCATCAAACTCGGTCATCCCTCCACGCACATTAGTAATATAGCCGATATAATCTTTTTGTTTTTGCGACGTACCAAATTTGTTTATTAGTTATTCTACAATACAGCTTTTTTTTAATTTATTAATTGCCTGTATTAAATTTATAAGAACGTTATAGTCCGTAAGCCCGTAACATAATGTGTCGGGAAACTTGTATGTCAGCTTTTTAGATGTTAGGTGTAGAATGCTATGAAACGTGCAGATCCGCGACATGAGGCTCAAAAAAGTTCACCGGTAGATTTGAACCCATACAATATTAGCTGACATTTTTATCCAAACCCAAACGTTCAGACCCATACAATTCTCATTGCAATGTGCATTGACAATTGTATCGTCAGCTTTTTTGTAAATTGCTTTTTCTCGATAAAATATCATCGAAATTCAAAAGCTGATGTTTTGGTTGAAGCGGTGAAAAGTTAAAGAAAAACAAATCTGGAAAATTTATTTATTATATTATTAATGGAAAAACAACAATTTTCGGATTTTCCATTCTGAATTTGACGTTGGTTTACGTTGTGTACCAATAATCCCAACAATTTCACTTTTCGATAAACAAAAGTTCATCTTATGAATTCACAAAGTCTGTCTGGATGTCCGTAGCTTTTTTCCTGTTGACATTTTTGAAAATTTTCGGATTCCTATAGAACATCAAAATCTAAGACATTTTTGCTTCGATCATTTTTTGTCTATCTCATCGGCAAAGTGGTCAAATCGGCTCCCGAAAAAAATTTTTAAAAATGTTTATAAATTTTTAAGCTAAATAAGCAGTTCTTTTGTTCATCCCGGCAATGCAAGCTTGCGCATTCCCAACTGGTTTTAAATCAAATTGAGACTTGAGGGGCAGAGTATTAAAAAAAGAATCAAATTATCACATTTTCCGGATTTATTTCACCGCTTCAACCAAAATGTCAGCTTTTTGAAATTCGATGATATTTAATCGAGTAAAAGCAATTTACAAAAAGCTGACGATTCAATTGCCAATGCACATTGCAATGAGAATTGTATGGGCCTGAACGTTTGGGACTGGATAAAAACGTCAGATTTTTTAGCTTTGGTAACTAAACCATACCTTAGAAACCTGTCTGCAAAAAAGCTAACGTACAATTTGAAAAAATATATTGCATCCAGTATTGTGTGGGCCCAAATCTAACGGTGAACTTTTTTGAGCCTCATGTCGCGGATCTGCACGTTTCATAGCATTCTACACCTAAGATCTTAAAAGCTGACATACAAGTTTCTCGACACATTATGTCACGGGCCCACGAACTATTACTTTAATTATTATGTACGCAAGCAACAGACTGTTGCTTCAAGCAAGCAAACGCCATGTGTTATTTGGAAGTACAGGGAAGATTATTAAAAGTATGAATTCAGGTAATACAGTAATTAACATTTTATTTGGTTACTAGTCGACCCCAGGCCCCTAGGAGCCTCATGAACGAAGTAACACAGTTCCCTCAAGAGCGTTGCCTATCCTACCAATGCAACAGTACGCCGCGATATACTGAACATTGGCTCAGTACTGGGTACGCTTGTCCATTCGAAAATTTGCAAAATTTCGAATCTCGTGGTTTTTTATTCATGTTTTTACGTAATAGGGTTCCGGAGTTATAAAAATGTAAAAATTACAGTATTTCGTATTGACAATGTAAAATTGCTTGAAAAAACTTTTTAAAAAAGGAAAAATTTATTACACTTTTTCGCTTATAACTTTTGAAAAAACGCGAGGCCAAAAAAAACTAAAACGGCCGAAAATGTTTATTTCTTTATCCGCGTAAGATTCTTTTTGAATTTAGAAAATCGGTTCGAAAATAAGCGAGTTGTGGTCAAATTACGGCTCAATTTGTTTGAAATTTTGTTGACTATTTTTAACTTTTTTTTAAACCTCAAAGATGCCCTTGTACAAAAAAAATCTATATCGAAAAATAAAGCCACATCTTTGGTAAACTCGAAACATTTTTCGAAACGAAAATATCTCGAGCCGTTTTAATGCGAGACGAATTTGAAAAAAGGTCGATTTTCGCATCGAATCTATTCCTAGCAACGTGAACAGAGAACCGAGGTGATAAGAAAAATATAAGTTAAGATATTTAAATGCAATTAACAGAGGACCGAGAATCGACGTAATAACATACAAAATACAGCGTTTTGGAAACAGTGTAGTGAATAAATAACACAGATGTGGTTAACAATCAAATAAAATTTAAAGCGAACCCAGACAAAATAAAGTGGAAATCCAGTTAATAAATCTCAGTGAGTGATAACGTGAGAGCGAAAATTGCGTGTTAACAACATTAAAACAAAACTGAAACTTCAAGCACCCAAAGCAGTGGCGTAGAGAACAAAGGGGGTATTCTTGTTAACAAGGAAAGAACGAATGAACATAGATTATAAGCTCGTGAGGGGAATAAATATAAACGGTAGATGAGTAAATCAGTTAAGAAGGGGAATAAGAGAGAAAACAGTTGTATCAGTACTAAAAAGTTAATAAAGCGTAAAAGAGACATAGAAGACCCGGAAGAATTTGAAAGGTGGGAGCAAGAACAAATTAAAGTGTTTAAGTTTGAGAAGTCAAATAGCACTAAAGACGAAGAGATTGAAGCAATTCCGAGAAAGCTAGAAGAGATAAAGGATGAGTTAAAGAAAGACTTAGAAACCAAAATTGCAGATATGAAACAAGATTTTGCTGGAGTAAAAGAAGAGTTATGGAAAGTTAAAGCAGAGGGTGACATGGAAGTAAGAATCACAAAACTGGAGAATAAACTGGAGAAAAGAGAGAGAGAGAGAAAAGAGAAATAATGTAGTATTCAGGGGAATTGATTTTGAAGAAGAACAACAAGAGAGTCGGGAACAGAAACTCAAATAGAGGAAGCTTTCAAAGTGTGTAGATCAGAAGCGAAAGTTACGGTGGTGACGTGTATAAATGTTGATTACAAAATAGAAATATTAAAGCATAAGTGGAAGTTGCCCAAAAGTGTTTACGTAGATAGTGATCTTACATTTGAAGAGAGAAAGGTACAACAGGAAATAAGGAATATAGGAAAAGAAGAATAAAGAGAGAAAAATCAAGGTAGGATATCGTAAACTGGAAGTGAACGGAATCAAATATGAGTGGTCCCAGAATAAGGGAGGAGGCTGGATGACATATCAAAAAACTAGTAAAAGCAAATCAGGATACATTTAAGACAACGGACATGGTGAGAAAAAGGATAATAATAACAGATAATAACGGAAATAAAGAAATATTAAGGGTGGCCACTTTGAATTTAAGAGGAATAAATAAAGAAGAAACATTAATAAATTTGGTAAAAATTATAAAACAACTAGTAACCAAACCCATTTGAAAATGGGCCTAATCTAGACAAACCTGAAATTAAAGACGTGAGGTCACCGCTCCAGATCAGAGGTCAAAGGTCAGGTCAACTTGGGACCTATCTTAAAATATTCCCCTTGACATCCTGAACACTTTGATATATAACATGCCTATGTCACCGCTCCAGGTCAGAGATCAAAGATCAGGTCAACGGTCAACTTGTGACCCCGGCTAAGATCAGCGCCTGGACCTCCTGAACAATTTGACGTATCGATCTACAAAATCGGTTCAGCCGTCTCGGAGGAGAAGACGAACAGACAGACAGACAAACCGGGCCACGATTTTATGTGTATAGATATGATGTCAAAATGTTAGCGATACAAGAAACAAATATAAAACAAAAATCGATTAACTTGATGAATACACCTTTTTAATTTTGGAGGCACACAAAACTAATTAGGAACAGAATTTTTGGTTCACAAAGATGTAAAAAGCAGAATAATTCATATGAAGAATATAAACAAAGATTGAGCTATCTACGCGTGAGAACAAAGACAAGAAAACTAAGCTTAATTAATGCTCACTTACTAATAGAGGACGAAGAAGAAAGAAAGACGGAAGCATACGAAGAGACAGAAAAACTATATGGCTCGATACCAAGATTTGATATGAAGTTAATAGGCCATTTCAATGCAAAAGTAGAGAAAGAGGAGGAATTCTAGGAAATAGGAAAAGAAAGTAAACATTAACACAGTAATGAGAACGGTAAAATGTTGATAAACTTTGCATTAGAAAGACAGATGAAGGAACCTTCCTGCAACATAAAGATATTGACAAAGGAACATGGTTAAGCCCTGACGGGAAAACTTGTAAGCAAATCGATCATGTTGTGACCGAAAGTATACATGCCAACAAAAAACAAGATGTTAAAAGTCAAAGAGGTGCCGACGTTGACAGCGATCATTCTATGGTAAGAAATGAGCTAGTGCTAGAAATTAAAAAATTTAGACAAACAAAACCGAAAAATAAAACAAAATGGGACATCGAAAGATTAAAAAGTGAAGAGGTAGCAACCTCTTTTAGAGAAGCGATAGAAAAAGAACTGCAAGAGAAGACAGCAGAGAAAGAAGTATACAAAGAGTGGTCAGAAATAAAAAAATGAATTTAAAAACATGGCGGAGAAGAATTGCATAAGAGAATGTATGAAATAATTAGGAAGGAATGGAAAAAGGAAGAGATGTCACAATATTGGAAAAGCTCAAAATTAATCCAATATATAAAAAGGAGAACGCTCAAAATGTAAAAACTATAGACCCATCTCACTATTGAATATCTGTTACAAAATATTTGGGAAAATCCTCGATAACAGAATTAAAAAACAGTCAGAAGAAGAATTAGGAGAATATCAAGCGGGTTTTAGAAGCAATAGGTCAACTACTGATCACATGTTAGTCTTAGGCAAATACAAAATAAATGCTGGAAAAAAACTTAAAATTATACTCCGTATTCAAGAAGGAGAAAGTAACCGAAACACTGGAGGAAGTGAGAGGCAAAATCCAAAAAGAAATAGACAAACGAATAGCCACAGCAATGAAATCGGTGGCGCTAGAAGTCTTAGTCGAAGCAAAGTCAAATAACTTTAAATATCCTTGTATAATATCATTTTTTGTTAACTGTAAGTACATACATGCATTGTAATTTTGTTCAAAGCGCTTGTAACTTTAATGTAGAATGCCATTGTTTGTAGTTTAACTACGGTAGAATTCAATTTGTTTAATAAAGATATTTGTGCGTTGAATATTTTCGTTCTATTAGTTTTCCTTTAAAAACGCTGCACAACGTTGACACAAAATCATAATTCGAATGGTGATTTCTTCGATGATATGACTTTTTATTCTGATTAAGAAGTTTAAATTGACATTTTCTTTACTTGCAATTTATAGACAACAAAGTATAAGATATGTGAAAATACCTTGCCTGCCTTCGTAAACTAAAATTGCTAAATGTTTACTATATTTTCTCACAACCAAATTAAAACTAAGCACTTGTAATTTTGTTTAAGTGTAATTTACATTTTAGAATGTAAGAAAGACATTTGGAAATTTTAAATTCGCGCGCAGTAATGTGGGGAAGTTTCCGGTCACGAAAGGGGTAGCGTTCCTCTCTTGATCATCCGGTAAAGGTTAGTAGTCGATATACCCTTGATGGTGGCGGGTGTGAGCCCCTCAAGGAGAAGAGAGTGGTGTAACATTAACTACTTCCAAAGGATAGCAACGACGAAAGAAATATATGAGATAACGGTGTGGTTCCACTCGCGACCCAACTACAGAGCATTTTCATTAGCGGATTTGAAGTTGGAGTTAACAAAAATATTTTCGTGCAGGGAAGATCGCATTTCGATAATGCGAAAATTCGAAAATCGGCGTTGGAAAAGAGGTGAGAAATTTTTAAGCTACTTTCACGACAAAGTACTTTTAGGAAACAAATTGAGATTATAGGAGCACTAGCTTATAATGTATGTGACCGAAGGACTAGATAAATGGGGAGAAGTTGGGCATGATCGTCGTAACTGTACCAGAGGACAAGAAGTAGCAACCACTTCCAGAACGGTGACGAGAGCTTCTGCAGACAGCACGGCCTTGTTAGTTCAAGAAACTTTTGTTCCGGCTTACAGTTTCGCAGTCGTTATTCCGATTGGCAGCAGTACAACTAAACTTGAGGCAGTTATCGACACCGGCAGTCCAATATCATTATTGGTGCAACCTTGCGTAACATCAAGTAGTTTTGAAGGAGTGAATGGATTTAAGTTAAAGGATAATATATTTGTAGTATTGCAGTAGATAATGTAGATAGAATAAAGGTTAGGTTTTTCGTTGTGCCAGCCATTACGATGAGACATGAGTGTTTGTTGGGTCGAGATTTTATTGCCGACCCAAAATGAAAAATTTCGTTTGGTCAAACTTGTAGGGTATACAGATATGATGTGTCAGAACACCCTGAATTTGTGTCGAATGATGTGCTTCTGGTAGATTGCAGTTATAAACACAATTTAGCTAAAGAAACTTTAGCTATTAATGAAAATTTGAGCGAAGAGGTTAGAATGTCTGTAGTGGATTTGTATGATAATTGTTGTTAGACCCGAGAGACAAAAAACGCCTGTTACCAATTTTGAAACTAACATTGTAGTTCAACAGAACCACACATCCTTCTTTTTCGTCCTAGGAGACTTTCATATTTCGAGAAGGAAGAAGTTAACCAAATAATTGCTGATCTTTTGAAGGAAGAGATAATTAGGAAAAGTTCTTCACAGTATAGTTCTCCTATAGTTTTGGTAAAACGTAAAGACGGTACGTTGAGGATGTGTGTTGACTTTCGATCTCTCAACAGAATTACGATTAGGAACAACTATCCTTATATATAAATTATTTACGCTTTAAGCAATCCAATATTAGTATTTATTTATTATTTATTACTAGTTTCAACTCAAAAATTATTGTGAGTCATCTTCAGAATTAAAAAATATTTTTCAACAAACGTTAAATATGACAGTTGGTTTCCATGAAAATTTAGAAAAACATAAATTGGTTTGTAATAAAAGGTTTTTTAAAAATATAAACTAGGTATGTAAAATGTTTGAATCTGGAGTTAATTAAATATATTAAGGACATAGAAATTCGTTTTGATAATTTAATGTAAGATCGTCAAAATTTGTTTGATCATTGATTATTAAATTTGGATTTGTTGTTTTAATGTATATTATTTCTAATTTATCTAAAATTTGTCTATTATAATTAGTTATTTTAAAAGGATGTATGAGTGAATGATTTAAATGTTTATGTTTGTTTTGGATAATGTGTTTAGCGAAAGTTGATTTAATTGCATCTAAATTATAACTATCCTTTGCCACTTATTGCGATTGTCTTAGTGGTTTGAGAAACGGTTTTTCACAAAACTAGATTTAAAAAATGCTTTTCATCATGTATAAGCATTAATGAAACGTCAATAAAATATTTATCTTTTCTAACTCCTACGGGTCAGTTTGAATACACCCGTTTGCCTTTGGATTTCGTAATAGTCCAGCTACTTTCTGAAGGTATATAAACATGATTTTTCAGAAATAAATGGAGAAAAATGAGGTGTTAATATATATAGATGATATCGTTTATGCCACAGAGGACGTAAAGGAGAATTTACGTATATTAGCAGATGTTTTAAAATTAATGGTTGTAAATAAGTTAGTTTTACGGATCGATAAATGCTTCTTCTTGCATGACACTATCGAATATTTAGGTTACATAGTTAGTAGTGAAGGCATTACTTCAAACCCTGAAAATGTACGAGCTGTACGAAATTTTCCGGTGCACAAGGGATTTAAAGAAGTCCATAGTTTTTTAGGGCTTCTATCATATTTTCGGAGATTTATCAAATCGTTTTCAACCATAGCAAAGCCTTTATATGACTTTTTGAAGAAAGATGCAGTCTTTGTCTTTGCTTCAACAACATGGTGTTTGAAGAGTTGAGGGAATGTTTAGTTATTCAGCCGATTTTGGGCTTGTACTCTCTTAAGCAGAAACACAATTACATTGTGATGCAAGTAGTTTAGGTTTTGGTGAAATGCTTCTTCAGAAGCAACATGACAAATTTCGCCCTGTATTTTATTTCAGTAGGAGGACTTCAGAAGCCGAGTCGAAATACCACAGTTTTGAGCTAGAAACTTTGGCAATCATGTATGCTTTACAACGTTTCAGAATTTACTTGGAGAGTTTGCGGTTTAAAATTTTCACAGATTCTAACAGTTTACAACTTTACAGAAGAAAGAGATAATTCCACGAATTCTAAGATGGTCTTTAGTCTTAGGGAATTTTGATTATTATATTGAACATAGGGGAAACGCTGCCATGAAGCATGTGGATCCGTTAAGTGAGTGCCATTCGATATTTGTGATTTCTGAAAATTCCTTCGAGAGAACACTTGCAATTTATCAATCTCAGGAATTAAAAAAAATGTTGGAGGATCGACGTTACGACAGAGGTAAATAAAAAACGTATCCCCAAGTATCAAGGACCATATGTGGAGTTTTAGGGAATGACCGCTATATTATTGAAGACTTGGACGAATTCCCTGTCACTCAAATCCCTTTCAATTCAGTATATGATTCGGCAAATATGCGGAAGTGGCCCAATTAGAGTAAAATATAAGTTCTGTGATGCGTTAGGTTAAGTTTCATTTTGTTAGCATTATATGTACCCATGATGATCAGGGACGATCTCTAGTCAGGACGACCTAGTTGTAAGAAAGACATTTGGAAATTTAAAATTCGCGCGCAGTAATGTGGGGAAGTTTCCGGTCAAGAAAGGGGTAGCGTTCCTCTCTTGATCATCCGGTAAAAGTTATTAGTCGATATACCCTTGATTGTGGCGGGTGTGAGTCCCTCAAGGAGAAGAGAGTGGTGTAACATTAACTATCCGGTATTTTATTAAGAATTAAATTTTAAGTGATTTCCCGTTGGTGTTTTTTTTTGAAATATCGACCATTCCAGTTATTTACATTAGAGTGTGAAAAGTAGGATTTTACACACGAAATTTGTATATTTTTGTTCGACGATCATCATCACAGTAAAAAAAGAATATAATTATTTCTACTGATTTTAAGTAGGCCTGGCTGTTTAACCATTTTGACATACACCACCTAATATGTGTCAGTTCATTTGTTTAACTAACGTATATATGGCGCCATCAATATCCACATCAATAAAAAAATTAAACACGCCCTTATTCTGTACATTATCGTGTCAAGTATGGTGTAAAGTAAATTTTTTATCTGCTAATTTTTACACACAACATCAAAGTTCCGACAGTCGAGTAGAGTTTCTGTATAGTTTATTTTTCTGTGATATTATTTTGCGATTAACAGTTTCCCGGTTCGTCCCCTCGGAGGTCACGGTACAGTTTATCTCTTACCGATATTTCAATTTATTTGATTCTTTTGCATTAAATTGATTTTTATAATTCTTAATTAACTAACCTTTTTTTTTGTTTGTTTCTTCTAAATATTATTTACACTTTTAAAACATGTACACTTTTCATAATTTCACGGTGTAAAATCGCTCAAAACCACAATTTTTGTTTACTTTCAGAGCGTTATTTTACACGTATACACCTGTATTTTTCGTTACTGGTTGCATAAATACTAGAGGGGTAATTGTCATTATGGCTCACTAACATTTGATCAACGATATTCAAATGGAGGTTACAGATAAGTGCACCTCGATACTAACTACCACAGTATAAAAGGATAATATACATATAAAAGTATTGATAATGATCAACTTTGTTTAAATAATGTTTTTAATAAACATCAACATTTTGTTTTATCAATATTCAAGATTAATAAGTTTACGCATTTTTGTACAATACCACCATGCTTGCACTCAAATTCTTACCAATATTAACATTGGAAATTTCAATAATTTGAGTTATTTTGTGTTGTGCAATCTAATGCACAACACCAACATGAATGTTGTTTGCAGACTTTAAACAAGCCGCCAGCAGATGGCGTCTCATTTAGCAACATTCGCCTATAGGACCATTCGCAATTTCAATAAAATCAACCCTCCACCAAAAAGAGGTTCTATCAGACCAAAGTCTAAACATGTTGATCAGTATAAAATTTAAATGTCAAGTTCCTCCAAAATTGTTTAATATTTAGAATTTGGTCCGACAGGAAAATTGGCAATTTTAATTGTTTCAGTTGTTTTGTGTTTTCCACCAAGAAGGGATCCTATCAGACCAAATATTCTAAACATTGAATTTGTCAATTATTAACCGTTACGTGTTTTACACAATTGTAAAATTTATTAATATTGAAAAAAGATTAAAAAATTGCGAAATATTTACCTGTACTCCAAAATGTGAAACGGGTATATTGTCTTCACATATAGGTGAAGTATAAATAAGTTTCATATTAATCAAATCCCACAATTGCCATGCACCAAAATTAAAACCAACAAGTAATGATCCCAACTGAGGACAATAATGAAGAGCACTAACTTCAACTTCTTCCTTATTTACATATATACGAACATCTTCTTTGGGCCCTCTTAATACGAAACAATCAAATTCATCCAATTCAGCTACAACACACACATATCAGCAAAATACTGATATATGATTGCATAAATACCATTTAGCAGTATTCCCATGTGCTTCCCATCAGGACAAATTATTTCTAATATATCCTCATCTAATTCAACTATTTCGAGTTGACAAGGATTTATCTCATCTCGAACATCTACTTCAGATGATAGAACTATAACCACAAACTATTATTAAAAATTATTAAAGTAGTAGATTGTACCTTCTTCACAAAGAAATCGATGAATGTCTACTAAATAAATGTTACCACCAAGAGTGCCTACAGCAACAACCCCATCAAAACGTTGTAAAAAGGAGGCCTCATTGTTGATGTCGATGACACTTAAACTGCTTACCTAAAATTACTTAAATTAAACCAAAATTCAGTATAAAAAAGAGCTTATACCCTTTCATTTAATTCTATTGAACGTAAAACTCTAGATCCCATGATATTAAATATACAGATTTGGCCACATTGGTCATTTTGCAAACCAATGATTAAAAAAGGTAATTTTCCAAAACCACGAGGCAATTCTGTTACACAACTTACTATTGTTGTACTCGAGTTAATAACTGACCCAAAATTCCAAGTAGCTATTTTAGCACCACTTTTAGAATTGTATAAAGTGAATAACGATCCACATGCATTCCAAACATATTTCGTGTCGAAAAGAACTCCTCCTTTAGCAACATGAACTTAAACGAGAAATTAATCCGAAGAATTACTGAAATTCATATGACTTACGATTGAAAGGTTTATTTTCTTTTTCAATGTCATCTACAGAAGATGCTTGGTATTGTGGTAAAGTAATACTTTGTAAAACACAATAAGGTTGAAATATGGTGTTTGAAGACATTATTTGTTTCCTTACTACTATTTATACTTATATTTACACATTTAAATCCTAAAGATAAAATAAGTAACAGTTTATTTTACAATTTCATTTTCCTTTTGTAAAATCAATTGATACTATCAGCAAAATAAAAAAAATTAAAATCTAAAATCAGTTCGTTCACCAATAGGACACAAATACAAGTAACAGACAATTCTAATTTTAAAAGGAAGTGTCTAATAATCCGCTTTGCGTCTTGTGGTTACCGTACCTGATAATATTCAAGACACAAAACAACAGTGTTGCAACAGTGGATGAAAGTATTAATTTTTTTAAATTTGTGCTTTTTGATGAAAGTGTTGATTTTAAAAATTTGTGCTTTTGAATAAATTAATGTGTTATGTACCTTTTTTTTATTTTATGTATCTATCTATCACTTATGCATCTTTAAAAAATCAATATAAGTGATTTCAACCTTCATTTAACATTTATTTATTAAGTTTCCATGATGGTATGATTAAATATCAACAATAAGTTTTGTAACACCTAGTGTCGAGTCGTGTTAACGATCACGTACGTAAATACATTCGCTTAAGCAACTATGTCGACAGATATGTAAAAGCAGTTACATAAGTCGATCCATTGATAATTATAGCCAACTAAGTGTTAGCAAAAACTAAAATTTTGAATCGCCTGCTGTAAGTTCGCTAGAGGTTGTACAATGAACTCGTTTAGTAGTGACGTCACAAACCAACCGCGCAATTCAAAATTCGTACTTTACAAAATTTTAGACGAAAAAGTGAACCTATAAGTACACAACGACTTAAGGGTTATATTAAAATAGATCAATAAAAGGTGATTGATTTTCCAATATACAGGGTGTCCCAGTTGTAACTGACACATTTTAAACTTAATTAGTGACTAAACAAAAAATTGTAGAAATGTGCGGTTTTTACAAATGAGTTTCAAATTTCAAATAATTTTTTCACAATCACATTAAAAAAATTTTCTAGTTGTACAGGGCGAGAAAAAATTGCCTATTTTCAATTTAAATTTACTTGCTTTATTTAAATACCCTGTATATTTTTATGCCATTCGAAAACTTAGTTATTTAGCTTCTTAAAAATGTTAACATGGATAATTAAAAAGGTCTAACTTAGGTCAACGTGGTATATAATTATTAAATCAATGATTTTCAATGATAAACATAATTTTGAAATTATCCCATTTATGCAATCTTCGCGGTGGCCGAAGATGAATTTTAACAGTTTTTTTTTCTGTAAAAATAAATAATAAATATTAATATTAATCGTTAAAATGTTTCTTTATTGTATGGAGTTAATTTTAAAACTTTTAGATATCTTTTGTTATTCTCAGATTACAAAATTCTTTTTAAACTTACAAGTTAGACTTCAAAATGCATAGACCAAGAAGGAGGCCACATTCAACTGTTTGTATAAAATTTAGTTGACACACTTTTTTCTTAGTTAATTCCATGATTTTAAATTAGTAATAAATACATATTTTTTTAAAGCTTGTGATAACTTCTACTTATTTTAGTGTATAAATGACAAGAAAAATAAGAATGAGGAAATTGCTAAAAAAATAAACTAAAAAATTAAAAAGCTACTGGCGGAATTAACGAAAGTGCACGTACTCACAAAAATTCGCGTATATTTTTGATTTATAAAAATGTAATGACACATATTAACATTATTAAGAAGCGAAATAACTAAGCTTTCGAATGGTGTAAAAATATACAGGGTGTTCTATTTAAATAAGTAAATTTTAATTGAAAATAGTAAAATTTTTTTTCTCGCTGTATAACTGAAAAAATTTTTGAATGTGTTGGAAAAAACTTTTTGAAATTTGAAACGCATTTGTAAAAACCGCACATTTTTATCATTTTTTGTTTAGTCAATAATTAAGTTTAAAATGTGTCAGTTACAACTGGGACATCCTGTACTTAAAATTAATTTTTCTATTTTAGGTCGCTTACAAAGCTATAAAAGCACCCAAATGAGTTCTTTTATAGAAATAGAACAATTTTTATTCCGAACGGTGGTAACACTGATAACGTCAAGCTATCATTACGTTCGGTGTGCATTAATTTAACTCTAATTAGTGTTCAATAGATTTATTTATCTACTTATTTTTATTTCCACTCTTTTTTTAATGAAACATATGATAAATGTACTAATTAAAACTTAAACTAACATTTAAACTAAAGTTTAATGAAAACATTGCCACCTTAGCAATTGCACTTTAAAATTCCTAAATTTAAAAACTCGCGAAATTTTATTTTAAAATCAATCTGAAAAACTCAAAATAGAAAAAATAGTATAAAGAATTCGTTTCAGAAGGCATTTTAACGACTCGTACTTTCGAAATCTCCCCAATTCGCGGCTCGTTTTCGAAACTGTACTCGTCTTATAAAATGCGTCTTCTGAAACTAGTTCTTTAATATACTATTTTATACGTGCGCAGAAAATCAGCAGGCGGGAACAGTAATTTTAGAAATACGCACCGAGGTTTTCCGTGGTTGTACCTGGCGTTACTCTTGTTTCTTTATTAGCTTATTTATTCGTTTACTTCATTAGTTTGTTCTTTAAAATACGTAATTTATAGTTTAATTTAATAGTATTTCATAGTAATTAGGTTATGGACTTAAGGTCCACTTTTTCGTCCACAATTTTGCAAAGTACCGAATTTTGAATTAAGCGGTTGGTTTGTGACGTCACACATAACGGGTCCATAGCAAACAAACACTGAAAATAATATCAAAGCTATATACAGGGTGATCACGTAGCCTGTCGGTTAAAAACTTATCGACTTCCTAAAACTCCATCAACACGAAATTTTGTATATGCTATATCGTCTAACTAAAATGTTTTGGGAAATTGATACCATCTTTGTTTTTTTAAATGGAATGATGTTGACATCATCTTTAAATTCTACATTAAATTTTATGATCATCAGCACTATCATATTGTCAATAGATGTGTTATAGTTTTTGACATAATATGTAATATTTAATGCGACCAAAAATCGCAGTAGGCAAATGTTATACGACAGAAGTGTAGGCAACGTTTAAAACATCGACTGAACCTTTAAAAATCAAAACACAAAAAAGCATTTATTTATCTTCAGTGATTCAAAAGTAGTGAATTTCTTAATAGGATCTGTAAAAAGAATTTTTAGCATTTTTGGCAGTTACATATTGCAATGATTGCATTTTTGTGTTGTATAATATAATTTTTTATTGAATGTGAGCATGAGACTTTCTTTATTTAAATTCTTTGGTTGATAATATCCCTAAGGCTTTGATTCTTAATAACAATAACGTGGTTTATGGTTTAACAAAATTTAAATTTTTGAAAAATAATCAATCGTATGTCTTACAAATATCAATATAATCCTAAATAACGTTACGTGCAACCGATGTGAAATTAGCGGCGACTTAAACTTCCGAAGACTACCGAACACGCAGTGGCGTCCTTGCGACCACATGAATTATAATCTAAACAGTAGCGTAATGCACTGCGTAAAAATCACCATTCTGGCTCAATTGCCAGTATTATTTCAATATTTAATTGTTCTCTAGAGAAGTGGTTTTAATTATTAAAAAAAAAATAAAATAAAATAGATGCTATCCAGGAAAGGAATGATCAAGTAAATGTTAGTTCAAAATGTGTCCCAGAGACATGCCTATACACCAATTACTACTACATTTTCTCGCAGTCCGTCGAAGGGGGTGGTTTTTAATTATTTAGAATATAAAAATTCCGAACGTCCAAGGGAAAAGATTTATCAAGACAAAAGTTATTGCAAAGTGTATGTTATAATATGCGCATACACCGATAATTATTAGACTTCTTCGCAGTCCGTCGAAAAGGGTGGTTTTAATTTATTTAGAACATTAATATTCCTAACGGCCATGGGAAAAGATTTATCAAGTCAAAAGTTATTGCAATGTGTATGTTCGTAATATGCCCATTCACCAATAATCATTAGACTTCTTCGCAGTCCGTCGAAGGGGGTGGTTTTAATTTATTTAGAATATAAACATTCTTAACATCCAAGGAAAAAGATTTATCAATACAAAAGTTAGTGCAAAATGTGTGTTAGTGATATGTCAATATACCGATAACCATTAGACATCCTTGCAGTCCGTCGAAAGGGAAGGATTTTATTTATTAAGAATATAAATATTCGTAACGTCATTGAAAATTTTGAGCAGTACAATACTGCTAGTACGGCGATGAATAATCTGCCTAAATTTATAGAGGACCGCTTTGATTTCTATGTTATCTTATTTATGCTAAAAATGTGCGTATGTCTTTTAATAAAATTTCAAATAAAATTATTTGTATCACAAGGCAGTATCGCACTAATAAAACATGAAACATTTAATTTAATTTACACATTTGGTTTATAGTCATTTTTTGTGGGTTTGCGCGGACTGAATCTCATTGTGAGTCAACAAACATTGAATATGGATTAATCTATTGCATATTCTACACTGAAAATGGTTTGTTGGAGATGAATTATCAACGTGGACCGAACAATATAAGCAATTCAATTTTAAATCACTGCTATTTTGTAACAGACTTTTCTTCAGTTGAGGTGTAAGTGCATTTACGTCAATAGATTCTTCCAAATTACCAGCGCCTACTAGACAAGAGAAATAATGTATGACAAAAACTCCACAATTACACTATCTGCCTGAATTATATGTTTCTGTGTTCCAATTTTTCATCGTCAAATTTCTTGATTTTTAAAAACTGTTTAAATTTTTTCAGGTAGTCCTTTGCACGTAAATACTCTCTACCAAGTGGATCCAAAGACACAATTTTTTTGCTAATAGATCTACTGAATTTAGAACATAGTGATGCCCTTGATTCACTGGAAATATAATTTTATTTTTCGTGAAATTTAAACTATTTGCAAAGTCATCAGAAATTCGGTTATCACTAAATAGAATGGATGATTTAGCTACTGAAACTAACTGATACGTGGAGGAAGTGTTATAAATATGTAGACCGTGATCAATTATAAAATCGGAAAGATCTTCACCTGGGTTTAGTGTAATGAAATCGTCTATGTTTATTTGTTTGATTGAAAATCCAAATTTGTGGCATGCGTAACAACGTAGCCCCTGTTATTAGGAAGACATTTATAATAGTTAATATCATCGACAAGTCCATTTTCGAAAAAGTTAGTTTTCCATTTTCTTATGTTAGCCGTTAAAGTTTTATTCAGATAAACTATGGCTGGCAACATATAGAAATAGTAAAAATCATTAAGTGTTCCTAATATTTCATTCCAAAAATGGTAATTCCTTTTTATTCGAATAATCCTCAAGCCTTTAAAAGTAAAAATTACAAAATCACACTAAACACGATTAGTGATCTCTAAAAGTCCTTGAACTTGATAGTAATATGTGTGGTTTGTTTTTAAGGCCGTCATTGTTCAAAAATGGAAATGAACAATTTAATGGATTTTCAAACCTTTTACTATACTCACATTTTATTTCTAGAACTCTGTCGCCGCTAATTAAACCATCTGGAGATGCCGCAAGGAGTTGCAAATCTTTGTGTACGATAAGTCCAGTGACTTCCACAGCTAAACCGACTACCTTTGCAATATACTGTTGCCTAGCTGCTTCCTCATTTTGAACACCGTGAATTATAGGGAGCGTGGAAACGTCTCGGCTTTCTAAGATATCGCTCACAATTCTTGTATATGTTTTTTCATTTGCGTTACAAATACGTCCAAAATTAGATGCAGTAACTCTGCACTGTCTTTCCTTTTTCCACCTGGAATTAACAGCCTGACCCCGTGTATCTATTGCAATTTGATATTTGTAAAAAATGCTTATCTTCCAAATAGCTTGAACATTTTTTCCATATTGATAATTTGTGTTTGAAATATTTAGTATCAACGATGGAGAAAAAAATGCATACGAAATCCATATCGTAATTGCAATCTAAACCACGGTTCAAATTATCACATGTTTGGTGGACCCATCTACGGCAACTATCGCATTGAACCCAAAGCGTACTAGTCTCCTGCAGCATTCCATGGCCGCAATAGCTACACTGGGGATGTCTTCGTCCTCATCTGCAAATATTGCTTTGTTTGAGAGACCGGGCTGACCTGATATAGGAGAGGTTGGTGCAGTTGATGGCTGTTCCATATTTCTTTAACTGACATAACTCCCGCTGAAGTGAGTTGCATATTTTTTTTCTTTCTTTTTCCATATTTCTCTTTTTTGTGAGGCGGTTTCTTTTCAGACCAAGTGAAGCCTCTACATTCAGCGTTAACACGTCCTCTCTCAATAATCTCACAAATCTAGAGCATTTTAAGTTTTTTTGAGAATTTAGAGTGTTACCTTTTAATTGCCCAAAATAATTTTTGACTAATGAATTACTAACGTGGTTACCTCTAAGTAGCAACCCACACCACAATAGTACGAATGGTAGATATTTCTCTAAGATGACTTTGAAAACGTCTTCATTTTTCCAGGTGTCTCGTGTTACGTTGTCAATCTTACTAATACTTAACGTAAAAGCCACAAATATTGGAAGTTGTATCTTCGTTTACCAAAATTCCAAGTTCCCCTTTAAAATCAATAGTATCTTTCGATTTAGTGCATAGAGTTTTAAGTTCACTTAATGCCTGTTGCACTTGAGGAGAGTGCGATTCACTTAGCATAACAGTATATGTATATCTAACAAACTCATCTAAATCGGTTAGCGATTTTATTGAAACGGAAGCAGCTATCAACTCTTTGAAAAACTGTTTCTGATACGTCATTTTTTCCCAGTGAATCAACGTCACGACTCACCATTTTCATAAAATGGGCGCAACATAAATAAATAGCAATCATTCCATTGTCGATCAAAGGTTTATTTTCTATACTAAAACGGTAGCATTTTTCAATGTACTCCTGGAGAGTGCATCTATTCAATGCTTTGCATATGGTGTAAATATTTGCAAAAGAAAAGTCGGTGACCACTTAGCGAAAAGCAGGCCAGTAACGATGTTTTTCACAAAAATATCTAAAATCATTTAAAATTTTAAATATTGTGTTAGAGTCGTGATTTGCCGAAATCATTGAAAATATCGAAAATACCCGCTTTGAAGACCTGACCGTAATTACTCCAGTATAAAGGTAAACCCTTTTATCTTTTATTTGCCGTGGTCCCCTAACATATTACCAGTTGCGTAAACGTGCACTAATAAAAGCTCATCTCCTACTTTTGCAATTTTAATGTACCCAATTGCTCTAAACTATACATTTTCACATTAAAAGGCATACCAACTTCCTTGATGTACTCAGGATGATCGAGATGCATTTTTACCATGTCCATGATGTCGTCAGTGTCTCGATCTAAATCGGCCACTGCTTCAGACCTAATGCGTCTTAGAGTTTCGTCAGATTTTATTTTCTGCAAATTTTTAGCCTTAGACAGAATAAGATCTGACGAATGAACAAGTGATTTCTTCTTAAAACTTAATGGTTTGGTATGGTACAGCTTATTTTTTAAAATATCTCTCTCAGCAGCCCTGATTTGTCCCGTTAACAACTGATGATTAAAGTTCACTGATGAACTAAAAACCTCCACGCACTCACTTTTTATATTGATTTTGAATTTTTTGCAACCATAATTATTATGTTTGCATATGGCGAATACAACAATGCTATTCACTTTTTTAAGGTACGTCACATGTTTGAACATAATTATACAAGTATTGTTGACATATTTTGTTATTCTATTTCGTAACTAGTACGGGTAATATTTTTAATTTAGCTTGCCATTTTGCAATAGTACTTCATTCCATCGGCTATTTATATTGAATGATCCTTCAAGTATTCTACAGTCTTTGTAAGCTTTTTGTTTGATGTTTAGGTCTTTTTGGTTAACAGCTCCTTTAGGTAGAATATTTAATACATCTCCAGGACTTGACAGATTTATAATGTATTTCACGCTGCATTCGCCTATTGGACTATTGCTCGTTTTTTCAAATACATCGAATGTGATGCATTATCTGAAACATTTAGTGTCGAATCGTCCACCTAATTTGGAATATGATCTGAACCGAAGTTTTCCGAAGATGCTGTACTACTAGATCGATTTAGAAATTAAGATGGTCATACGATCTCAAAATCCAGTTGGCATTGTCGGTTCAATGGTTGTAAATCGTTTATACTTTTGGTAATTTCATTACTGTCAGAAACTAAAGAAGTATAAGGTAAAGTAATATTTTGCGTGTCTTTAACATCAGCTGTACATGATGATTTGCAAAACTTTATCTAATTTACGTAAATTCTAAGGCGATTTTTAACTGTATCTTTTATTTGGAGTTCTTTACAAATATCATAATATATTTCAGAGGTTCGATAAGATTTTACCAAATTTTTAGGTTCCGCGACCAATTTTTGAATGACTTTTTCTATTCGAACTCCAGAAGAACAATACTTATTATGGGATAAACCATCACACGTGTTGGTAGACCCATTTTCAAAGTCTAATCAAAATGCTTTATCCCTGTTTATTATTCTGTGTATATTACTGCTATAACCATATTTAGTCCCTTTGAAAAGTAAAGCAACCTTTGAACATTTTTCTTTTGAAAATTCTCTATCGGAAGAATATGAAAAACTTTTCTTTAAGAGTTCTCTTGGAATCTTTTCGAATACCTCTTTCGTGCTAATGTAATTGCGAGCCATTCTCACGCAGACGGTAAATTCAAAAATAAAAGAAATTAAATTAATAATTTATCACGCTTTAAACCAACAAATATAAAATCAATAAAAACTTAAAACAAAAGTAAATAAAGAAAATAGTAAGTCTTTCTTGCACTTAGTAGAAATAAAAATTTAAATAAAAGTATTCCTGGATGCCAATAAGTAGATACCAAGAAAAACAAACAAAATAAAAAATTCTCCTTTATACATATAACTAATATAGGTACCTTAAATAATACTAAAAATCAAAAATAGAAATAAAATGTTTTCCTAAACACAAACAAATATTTCTATCTTAAAAGTAAAAGTATAATTGCTTTTCTAGGCGTAAACAAGTAAGATTACTTTAAGTAGGAACTGCGTATATACTCAAAAGGGGAAATAAAGTTTTCCTACTTTTGCGTTCGTGTCACGCTAATGTGCATATACATAATGAATCCTAGCGCACTAGCATAGGTCTGGTAATGCACACAAACGCGTTGATACATGGTAGCCTGTACCATTCTATGTTTACACCTATATATTGTACGTTTAATTGCGCGTAACAAGACTGAGTAACTTATACGTATCTGTGTCTTGAACATCTCGCGCTTTTTCTAATAAGAGTTGTATGTATTAGGAAGAATCACTTTTATTAACTTATTAAGAGTTTTATACGCATATACGCAGTTATTCATCGCCGTACTAGCAGTATTTTACTGCTCAAAGTCAAAATTTTCAATGACGTTACGAATATTTATATTCTTAATAAACAAAATCCTTCCCTTTTGACGGACTGCGAGAATGTCTAATGGTTATCGGTGTATTGACATATCACTATCACACATTTTGCACTAACTTTTGTCTTGATAAATCTTTTCCAGTGAACGTTAAGAATGTTTACATTCTAAACAAATTAAAACCACCCCCTTCGGCGGACTGCGAGGAAGTCTAATGATTATAGGTGTATGCGCATATCACTAACACACATTCTTCATTAACTTTTGTCCTGATAAATCTTTTCCCTTGGACGTTAAGAATGTTTATATTCTTATTAATTAAAAACCACCTCCTTCGACCGACTGCCATAAAGTCTAATGATTATTGGGGTATGGGCATATTACTAACATACATTTTGCAATAACTTTTGACTTGATAAATCTTTTCCCTTAGACGTTAAGAATGTTTATATTCTAAATAAATTAAAACCAACCCCTTCGACGGACTGCGAAGAAGTCTAATGATTATGGGTGTATGCACATATCACTAACACACATTCTTTATGAACTTTTGTCGTGATAAATCTTTCTCTTGGACGTTAAGAATGTTTATATTCTTATTAATTAAAAACCACCCCCTTCGACGGACTGCGAGGAAGTCTAATGATTATTGGGGTATGGGCATATTACTAACATACATTTTGCAATAACTTTTGACTTGATAAATCTTTTCCCTCGGACGTTAAGAATGCCATCATACCTTACAATATATTTACTATTGAAGAAAAATAGTAGATTATTTTACTAGGAGTTAAACAATATAATTGTTGAGCTTAAAAGTTTGCTGGCGAGGTGTTAGCTGAGACAGCAAATTAAGCGAAATTTTTTAACTCCATGTGAAATATATTATTTTTTCTTCAAGTGTTTATTGTTAGTTTTCATGTGTTTTTTTAATTTTTGATATTCTTGAGTGCTATAGTGACGTTTTATTCTCAACGAATCAAGTTGGTAGTTTACTGTTACATTCATAATATGATATAACCGATGTACCAACCTCTAAATAGTTGTGAAAACAAAAAAAAAACTGTTGCTTTTAATATTTAGACAGTAAAAAGCGTTTTTAGCGTCTGTCGGTAGTTCAATAATGTGCCGTTTTATTGTAGCTTGAAGAAAAAGAGCATTTACTAATAATAATAGTTTTGAAACGCACCCTGAAAAAATTCTAGCTAGTGTACAAATCTCTGTATTGAAAATAATAAAATTCACCTACATTTCTTGCAGTAAACTCTAGATGGCGGTGTGAATTGTGTACCTACGAAAGCAAGAGAGTCGGCAATCTACTCGGCGCTTTTTATCTATGACTAGCTGAGCCCAGGTCCCTAGGAGCCTCACGAACGAAGTAACACCGTTCCCTCAAGTGCGTTGCTTATCCTACCAATGCAACAACACATTCGTGAGGAGAAGCTCACATAATTTATTGTACTGATGATTGATGAAACTTGGGTTAATGTAAGACACGTAACAACAAAAATCTGGAATGTACAATATCGACAGCAGGAGAAGGTTTTTCAACTATCATTTCAAATCCATCAGGCAAAGTCAAACTTTTATTATAATCTACGGTACCAACTCTGGTTTTGTAGAAGGTACTTACTTAAACATTGAGTCTCGAAAGACAAAAGTAATTAACAAATAATCATCTATCGCAATTGATCTTACATATTCTTATTGTTTTAGGAGGTTATCAAGATGAAATAAATGATGAAATGTTTAACAATTGTTTCCCACTTTTAAACAAAAAATATATTAAATCTTTAAATTAAAAGAGTGAGGTGTCGTTGCTTTATATGATTTGAACCTCGTGTTAAATATCGAAGAAATCTCCTTAGAGAAGGATAAGAAGAATAAAGGGAAATCCGGGGATTTTCCAGGGAATGTTTCCATGGCACATTACTGGGTTAAACACATTTTTTAAAAACAGCATATACTGACGAGAACACTGTAGAGCCTGATGTTCGAAGACTCTAAAAAGTAACTGATAAGTCGATCGCAACTAAGCTTTTAAACAAAACCATAACAAGTTTGGGTATATCGCCAAATAAGCTCGGTTTACCACACAGGAAAGAATAAACTTTCTTTTGAAAAGAGGAACCTGAATAAGATTACGACACAAATCAAGAAACACCTTGAAAACGTTCTTTCAACAAAGAAAACACTTCTATCAGGGTCTACAGTTGCAGCCAAAGAATCCCAGGAATAGGAAGATTTGATGGTGCTCGTTACTGAATTGAAACAAAAACTGAAAATATTGCCGAAGTCAATTCAGTGTCAAATTCTAACCTTGCCTTCAAAAAATTGGACCACTAAAAAACGTCTAAAGAATTTGAAGTTTCATAGTATTTAGTCAGAAAAGCAAGAAGCCTAAAGCAAACCTCAGAAGTTCTAAGTATGCCCAGTCGCAAAAAAAGCAAAATCCTTTCTGAAGAAACAGTAGAAAAAGTGAAAGGCTTCTACCAAGATAGCGAAATTTCAAGGTAGTGTCCATCAGAGAGCACAAGATTATCATAATCTGATTGTGTGTCGGTTCGAATTAAATTCTGCCAGGGAATTTAAGTCAAGAAACCCAAATGTGGAAGTCGGTTCGTCCAAGTTCTGCGAGTTGAGACCGAAGTGGTGTATAACTGTTGATGCAAGTAGATCTCATAATGTTTGTATATGCACCTATCATCGAAACGTTAAACTTATGTTAGCTGCTTTGTCTGGATCGGTCAATTAGAATGGGCTTATGGCAATCATTGTATGTCATAGTGAAATATGCATGTTGCACCGTTGTGACAAATGCATTAGAGTTTCTGCAGTACTTGACTTCCTACAAAGAATGTTTGTGGATCAAGAAAATAATGCCAAATAAGTGAAACTTTCATAGGGGGTACAGTACAGTACTTAGTTAATTAATCCCAATACAGCAGTTATTATCTTTATTTACGGGTAATACCATTTTACAAATACTGTACATACATATGTTACACTAAAAATTAAGAATAAATACGTGGCACTTATATCTAAAGAAAGAATATGGATATATTTAAGATATTGCGTAGAGTAAGAAAAATAGAATATCTTGAAAGTAAATTAATAAGAGTAAAACCTAAATCTTTAGAATGTAACAGTAAAAATTACTAAGCCGTACATATAAATTAACATTTAAAGTAATAAAAAAACATGCACATGCCAATTATTAACAATTTAGTGCAATACAATAGATTTTTCTATACTTAACTAATTTCACGTAATCGCGGATTTAATGTACAAAATAACATTTAATTTAATTTTTAAGGCGACGACGTAAATAGCCAATACTATCATGAAAAAAAGTCAAAATTTTGTTTATTGCAGTTTGTAATTATTCTGGCAATGCCAAAATAGCGCCCATAATCTCTTCTCATTAAAGGAACATGAAATGTGTTTTGTGCACGCGTTAATCTGCCAGGAACGTGAATACTTAACATTTCCAGAAGTGTGGGTGAGTAAACCGTCCCATTAATAAGTTGATATCCAAACAAAATGTCAAAGTTTTTCCGTCTTTGTGCTAGGTTTTGAATACCGAACTTGTAGATGACATCGTCATAATTGCCTTATCTAACTGAACTGACGAATTACTCATTCGTGATTAGGATGCCGCCCAAGGTTTTGACTGGAAACATTCGCAGGCCACATTACATCCATTTGACATTTACTTGACTACAAACGCAAAATTAAGAAATCGCCTTCATGTGCGTTAACAGTAATTACCTAGAACACAAGCAGAAACAGTTCACAGTTTTCAAACGAAGATCGTCAGTTTGCTGAAACAGAAAAATCCAGACCTCTCATAATATACACTATTTCAGTGACAGCGCCCGATCACAGTACAACAGCTACAAAATTCCTCAACTTATGCCATCATGGAAAGAACTTTGGAATGACCGCCAGTCATAGCAAAGGAGCTTGCGATGATATTAGAAAAACTATGAAGCGATTAACAAACAGAGCAAGTTTTCTGCACACGGCATTAAAAATTGATTTGTTGACCAATTTCTCCCTACAGTATAAACAGCCGTGTTTACACACATGCGTTGAAGACGAATTTTTGTGTTGTAAAATTTTCTGGGGATTTCATTTATTTGAGATTGCCAATTCCGCAAAAATTACTCCTGATTTGCCGGAAAGAAATATACATTGATTTCCATTTGCTGACTCGTAAAGGGTGGACGTGAAACAACGTCTAAAAATTCAAACAACAAGACATGTGCTGTGTAGTATAACTTGAAGCAACATCATCCCGCACAAATTAGGGAATAAGTCTTCACTTATTGTTCATGTGTAAGTACCTTTTTACTTTCCTTTGTTTTAATAAAATATTTGCTATTTGAGCTTTTTAAACTATTTAAATTATCGGCCAAGGTCCGGTACTCTCCGTAATTGTTGTCAAGTACCTTCAGAACAACATTTACCACTCGAATTCGGCGGCAAATCGCTTGCATGGAATAATCGATGCTACGACTGTCAGAATTTCATAATACGCTAACCTATTTAAAGCGTTTGTGCCTCAAATTGTCACTTGTGTCTTAACTCGCTCTCGTGAGTCATTATTATTTTATAACTATATTTTCCTATTAACTCTAAATGATATTATCTATTGGTGTGTCTATGTATTTTTATGTGTGTTGATTGAAGTCTAGTCACTATAATGGTATACATATTTCTATCAACGTACGGTTTGTTTCTGTGTCTACGAGTTCCTAGTGGTTATAGAATATCTCTTATACGCAATCCTAGGTGGCGCCTTATAAATTTTTCCTGCAGTTTGGAAGCCTTCATTCTAACGATTCTCAATAAGCCCACGACCACTTCCGACTAAGAGGAGCTGCCGCAAGGTCTTCTAGCACTGCTACATTTTTAAGTTTGTAGCAATTGAATTATAAATATTTCTGAAGCCCAAGTGTCATACCACGTTCAACGTTTACAATCACGATAGAAGGTGCTAAAACAGTCCAAGGAGCAAGAGGGAATCACTGCTTCTCTCCTGTAAACATCTACCCAGCTTAGAATTAGCCGACTGTCAAATCACCTAGAAACTTTGAATTTGGTAGCAACTGTTGATCCACAGTAAGGTGTATGACAATGAATGGTGGCTAGAAATCGTTCTAAATATTTCAGAGGAATTCGAGAATGTTAAAGTAAGAATAATGACCCCTGCAGGAAAAAAAATGTAGTAAAAACACCAAGTAAACAAATTTTACCTCAATTAAATGCTCAGCGTCTATTTTACCCGGCGACTAATGAGATTAGACGTTTCATAGTGTAATACAAACATTGTTCATGCATACTACTAATATTCGTTTCTAGTTCAATAAAATATTGCTTCAACTGATTAGTATTAGTAGTTTAAATAATCAGCAAATGGTAAAGACGTACTTATGGCAATATACATTACCTACATCAGTATCAGTTAATTGAAATAATCACCGATGGTAAATTATAGAAGTTACGTTCATAACATGGGTGCAGTATCCCATGGAATATTTGGCGCTAGAAGTCTGGGTCTTAGTCGAAGCAAAGCCAAATAACTTTAAAATATCCGTTTTTATCATTTTTTTGTTAACTCTAAGTACACTCATGAAATTTAAAACTTGGACACCACAATTTCTGTAAACAAAAGTTTGCACATTGTGAAGCGGGCTTAAGGGTATCATTTACAATTCTAACAGCAGGTAGTCTCAGCAGGGGTTAGGACTGTAGGATGAATCATTACACTAAGCACGTTTTAGAAAATAGGTAATTTACGTTGCTTACTTAATTTCTTTCTTTAAAGAATATATTTGAAGGTAATCGCTAATTAAACACCATAGCTCGATTAATTATCGAATCAAAATTTTTGTTTCGGAACTGTTTACAAAATAAAATTAGAAATAATTTTGATTTAAAAAACGTCTACAAGCAATAACTTTTAAATTAAATCAAAAAACTAAACTAAAAAGCCCAGATTTTAACATTATCGAAAATGTTTGGGCTCGAATACTTGCTGTTATCCGAAGACAACAAGGGCCAAGTAAACCGTAATGCACTAATTGCAGCCATTGATACCGCATGGGAAACGATTAATATTAATTATATTGATACCTTGATAGCGTCAATGAGCAGACGCCTCCAAGAATGTATCAATAATAATGGAGGTCACACCCATTATTGATTTCTTATATTTATTTATATAGTAATACCTTTATTAAAAAAAACGTTTTCATTTAATTTTAAACTATAACTTGGTATCTTAATTATAATTATGTAATAAATTCTTGTCAAAAAACTAAATATATACGTTGACAATAAGAATTGCCTTAGTTTTTATTTTCACTTTTATATTAACTACAGAAAAAATGAAACGTCATAAAATATACATTTTGTAAGGACTAAATATTATGAATAGAGAGTTTAATGATTTTTTTTAATAACTTACAATAATTAGTAGGTTAGATTTATTTAAAAAATAAGTAATAGTCAACCCAAATAACCATGTTTAGTTTTTGATTTAATTTAAAAGTTATTGCTTGTAGACGTTTTTAAATCAAAATTATTTCTAATTTTATTTTGTAAACATTTCCTAAACAAAATTTTGATTCGATAATTAATCGAGCTATGGTGTTTAATTAGCGATACCTTCAAATATATTCTTTAAAGAAAAAATTAAGTAAGCAACGTAAATTACCTATTTTCTAAAACGTGCTTAGTGTAATGATTCATTCTACAGTCCTTCTATAAGATAATCCCTGCTGAGACTACCTGCTGTATTGTAAATGATACTCTTAAGCCCGCTTTACAATGTGCAAACTTTTGTTTACAGAAATTGTGGTGTCCAAGTCTTAAATTTCATGAATGTACATACGTACTTACCATAATTGTTAATAATTTCAATTGATATAGTTGCAGATCACTGATTTTCGCAGTGCATACCACGATATATCAAAATCATGGTTTTGAACGTGATGTAACCCGACACCCGGTTTTAATTTAATTTTGTTCAAAGCGCTTGGAACTTTAACGTAAACTGTAATTATTTGTAATTTAACCATCGTAGAATTCATTTGTTTTATAAAGATATTTGTGCGTTGTATATTTTTCGTTTAATATTCCTTTAGTTTTTCTTTAGAAACGCTGCACAACAATGTGATCAAATTATAATTCGAATGGTGATTTCTTCGATGATGACTTTTCTTCGGATTCAGAAGTTTAAATTGACATTTTCTTTACTTGCAATTTGTAGACAACAAAGTATAAGATATGTGAAAATACCTTGATTACCTTCGTAAATAAATAAATTTCAAATTAAAATTGCTAAATGTTTACTACAAATATTGACAACTAAGCCCTTGTAATCTTATTTAAGTGCTATATATATCCGGTAGGTTCATAAAATCCAGTAATGAGTTCTTTCTCGCAGGACTTCTGGTCGAATTATGTAGGTACCAAAACAAGCACACGTTAGTTCAAACCTCTTTAATACAATCTCTAATTGAAGTTTATACAATATACTGCAAAACAAACTATTTACGTATAGGTACTCTTAAACTATTCTAAATGATTACATGCATTTCTGAATCTATACCTATAGATAAAAAGTCTCTAACCTTAACTTGCAAATCCGCCTTGACGGGTTTCAATTGTCGTTACCTGTCGTTATCGTATTCGGCGGCTTACAAATTGTTGTTCATGCTAAATATTTGTACTTATAAAGGGTATAAGGTATTCCGTTTTGTTACGGAATTGTGATGATTTCGAGCCTCTTTACTTTAGCTAGTAATTGGGTCGCGATTGGTTCAAATAGTTAAAAAATTAAATATTAAATACAAAAATTATGGATTGAATCAAATCTTTAATCAATTTTGGATATTGAATTACCGTTCATATTTCAATTATCTCCAACCAAAAAAAAAGCAATTTTGAACTTAACCCACTCCCACTAAATCGGATTCACTTTTACATTTCTCGAATTCGTTTCTATAACTTATCCGATCAGTCTCTACACTCCATCACCTTCAAGAGATATCCTTATAGTGGTTTTCCGTTGCATTTTCCATCTTAAGTCTTTGACAAACTCTCACCAGCAGAATGTTAAACTGCCACGTCGTTCTTATCCGTCATTCCTTCGAATACATACTATCAATATAGTAAAGTGGATCTTGATCTTTGAAAAAGTCGTTTAACTGATTTTAATTGTATAAATGTGTAGATTTAAATAGTGCAGTTGATTGCTTCTATTCAGTTGTATATAATGTATTTGATAGAACTATACCTAAGAAAAAAATAAAATTAGAAAATAAATTTCCATTATGGTTTACTACAGAAATTATTGCTCTGTTAAAACGAAAGATAAAATTTGCTAAAAAGAGAAAATACTCAATATATTTTGAGAGTCAATTTAGGGAATTGCGATTAATTTTAAAGCAAAAAATAGATGAAGCGTATTCGTTATTTATAATGATATTGAATTGTCAATAGAAAAAGATGTTCACCAATTTTGGTCTTAAACGAAATTATTAAGATCTAAAATAAAAGTATTGGATGAGATGTATTTCAATGATTTAAAATTTCATGGTAAAGATATAGCTAATATTTTTGCGAAATATTTCAGCTCGGTACCAGCTAAATATGATATTGATGAGATAATAAAAGAAAGTAGTGCTCATGATGACAGTCATTGTTTTGACTTGGGGTCAGTGACATTGCAAGATGTATTGGAAGGATTCAATGATTTAAAAAAAAAGTTGTGGTCCTGACGGGATACCAACTTACATATTCAAAGAACTTAAACATGTTCTCGCTGAACAGTTACACTTAATTATTAACCTATCTTTCACAAGTGGACTGTACCTTGACTTATGGAAGGCTGTAAAAATCAATCCTGTGCATAAAACTGGGTCAGAATCTGAAGTTAGAAATTACAGGCCGGTTTCTATTCTGAATAGCTCTGCAAAGGTTCTTGAAAATGTAATATATAAATTTTTGTTAAATCATGTAAGAAATTCAATTAGTCCGTATCAGCATGGGTTTTTTCCAGGGAGAAGTACTGAAACAAACTAACTGGTCTTTTCAAAATTTATGCATAAAATATTAGACTCCGGTGACACAATAGATGTGATCTACACAGACTTTTCTAAAGCCTTTGATGTGGTAGATCACGATATTCTATTGATGAAATTGTATAAATTAGGGGTTAGTTATTCTACACTTTCTCTTTTTGTTCGTACTCAAAAATCGTAGTTTTAAAGTAAATTTTATTAATCATGAATCAAATAGTGTTATACCCTTGTCTGGTATTGGGCAAGGTAGCAAGATCGGGCCTCTTTTTATACGTCATATTTATAATGATCTTCCAGACATCTTGAAATCTCACTGCCTTATGTATTCTGATGATCTTAAGCTTTATAGATCGGTGTTTTATAGATCCTAAGAATCACCACTTTGGTTTCCAGACCTGGCCATCAAGACCCTCCCGGATAATTAGAAAAAAATTTCACAAAACACAATCACATTACACACTTAATTAATATTATTAGATACATGTGAATACAAGGGTGGGTAAGGGTTGGCATGTTTAGGTTTTAGTGGTTTTTCTAAACCTTGAAGTACCTTAAATGCTTTGCAACCAATCCACAATTGCACACGGTTTCGTCACCACACTGTACAGGTTTATATTGATCTTCTGGAGCACCACACATAACACTTACATCACAATACAATATTAAGAATGTACCATACGATTAAATAAATTAAATAAAATAGATCGGTGCAGTCCACATCTGATATAACGGCGTTGCAATCGGACCTAGATTATTTGTATGAGTGGTGTAAAGATAACAAATTACTTTTGAACGTAAATAAGTGTGTAGCCATGAATATTTCAAGACAAACAAAT
The DNA here is from genome assembly GCA_030710515.1 of Abscondita cerata. NCBI lineage: Eukaryota > Metazoa > Arthropoda > Insecta > Coleoptera > Lampyridae > Abscondita > Abscondita cerata. The sequence goes on from JALBCR010000633.1 coordinate 233,969, forward strand.
AACTATGTAATAAACTATAAGCTCAATGAAATTCCTCTTGAATCAGTTGATTTAGGAGTATTATTTTCAAATTCTTTTTCATACACAGGTCATATTGAGATAATTGTTAATAATTCTTACAAAATATCTGGTTTTGTAAAAAGATGTTCGACGGACTATAAAGCAGTGATCATTTTGTTTAACTTATTGATTAGGAGCTAATTAGAGTACTGCTCAAATATTTGGTTGCCTAGTAAAATGAAAGGTAAAATAAAAATTGAAAGAGTACAAAATGATATGCTACGATATATTTATTTCAAAATAAACAAGAAATGTTGTCCTTTTGATATGCCTACTAGTGTTCTTAGGCAGATTGCTAATCAAAGCAGTCTGTCTAAGAGACGTAACGTGGCTTCACTAATGTTTTTGTATAAACTTTTGAATAATGAAATTGATTACTCTCAACTACTTAGTGAAGTCACTTTACATATACCGAGATCAATGACTCTCGTACAAGACCTCTTTTGTATTCTAAAAGCCAATACTGACACTTTCAAAAATAGTTTTTTCATTTATTCTTTTAATTTGTACAATAAACTTCCCAATGAGATCGACATATTCCATAATAAAAAAAATCAATTTAAAAGAGCAATTTGTAGAACAATTGAGGACTGAGAGTTTAGAATAAATTTTTATTCCTAATAGATTTATTTAGTTTTATAAGTTTAGAAAATTAAATGTAATTATTAATATGTGGACCGTTTTAGGAGCAATCCTGTGGCCCTATTTATGTTATATTTGTAATCTGAATTTAAATAAATAAATAAATAAATAAAACACCATTGACACTCAATAGTGAGATTGGCTACTTATACTTATTAGGGTGCGGGTCGGAGAATGTATAGAAAGAGTTGCATTTTGACCCCTTATACCAAAATAATGATTAAAACATATCGATACGCATGAAGAAGTTGTTAACATTATCCAGAAGTTTACAAAAAACAATACAAAATATGCGATCACCCTAAATTCTTAGAATGTGCAGCAGCCAAAGACGCCCAAAGAATAGCACCCGACAAGAAATCATTGCCAGAGCCTTTCGAACCAATAATGGTTAGCGACATGCCTCAATCGAAAGATGCGTGCAAAGTAAAAGCGGTACATTTCGATGCTGACGATATGCGAGATAAATGTGAATCATCACATCAAAAACACCCAAAAACTACCCGCAATTGCACAATGTATAAAAAGTAACGATTGATTAAATAATATATTTTTATATTAAATGTAAAAATTTGTATGTATGCAAGACTACATGAGATGAAATTATAAATTTGTTTTGTACTTACTGTAAGATCAAAGCTCAGAAAAATGACAAGTCATGTCATTTCCCAACCTTGTCTATTATTAATATTAGCTTTTAATCCTACTTCCGACGCTACTGTTGTTTGCGAATTTCAAAAATTCTTGTTTCCAAAAAATATCTTTCTGCGATTCCTCTTTTGATTGAATGTCTCTATATACCTTTAAATTATTTGCACGTTCTTTATCCCTTCACAAAGCATTTTGCATCATTTCTTCTCTTCTTTTTCTTTTTCTTCTTCTGTAAGTATTTCTTTTTACAAATTCTTGACTGTTCCTTGGATTTGTCACTAGAAGATTTTACAAGAGGAATTTTTATCTGCCCGAACCAAACCCCAACTCCTTTTCCTTGCATCAGCGTTCGATTCTGATGATGATCGATACCGATTATCTTCTGGTTTCTTTTGGTAAAGCTCTCTCTTTCATTGTTTCTTTGTTCTGTTCTGGAAATAGATTTGCTGGAACTTTCCTGTTTTTCAGAATAGTATCTTCTTTTGCTGTAGTGGTCATCACCGCCACTTCTGTCCCTATGAGACTTTTTGTGGGACGTTATATTATAGTAACCAATGGGTTAAGAAAGGATACAAACAACTAGAAAATGACAATTGCCGAAAACCAGCATAGAACTCTCATTTGTCACAATTTTCGCCTTATTGCCGGTGTTGAAGAATACTTTAAGGGCGTATATTGTTTCAACTTAAATGTATACGTTTTATAAATGTTTCTATCCTTTCTTAACCCATTGAATACTACAATATACCCTACCTTGTCTCTCCTAAAGCTCAAAGGAAAGAAACACCAACTGCAGCGTCTATTTAACCAACAGAAAAACACCAAAAACTGCACCAAAAACTTGACTCGGACACGTGTTTCAACAGCTAAGCTGTTATCATCAGCGATACCGATACTGTTTTTGGTGCAGTTTTTGGTGTTTTCTGTTGGTCCCTAAAGCTAATGAATTGAAAACTGTACATTTCACAATAGTTTCAACCATGGTGTGTGCCCAAAAGAGGGGTTAATCTTTTACCGGACAAGTCACTTTTTGAATGTTTCCGTTTTTTCTTTTTTATTTTCTTTTTTATTTTCAGTGCTTTTTGCAACTTTTTTACTTGTATTGGGTTACTGTCGTCATTTCTCTTCTTATTTTTGAATCGCAATTAGAGGATCTTTTTGCAATTTTGCATTTATGTCTACCTAAATATTTATAGTTTCATTAATAAAAAAAACATTTTTTTGGAAATGTACTTGTTCTCCAATTTGTTCTTTGTAACCCATATTGAGGGTGGTATACACTCGTATTCAACATGATTGTTAGGTGGTTGCAAACTCTGTTGCTGTTTCTCTTGCGCGTTTATTTGTTCCAAGCTTTTATACACAGACTACCCAATAAATAATCTCCATGGTCGACAGATGATTGAACCCACTATAAAATAAGTTTTTCACATTTCGGATACGTAATAGCGATTTTACGCATCCGTATCCATAATGTAACTACATACTTTACTAAAAGCGGGATGTAATATTTGCACAATGCACAAGTGCAAATTAGTTTACGTAATAATCTTCATTCATTGGTTGGATGAAATCGGTCGACTGTGATTACAAAAAAAGTAACTAGATTTTTTATTTTGGAGAACACTATAACTCAAAATTATATTAGACTTGGCTTAAAGTTAACTTAGGGTTAATTTCGCGATAACTGTCGTCGCAATTTTAGAAATTAAACCATAGTTTATTTTAAAGCGGAGATTTTACAACTGTATATTGCTATATAGTTTATTCCGCCAGGTGTAACACCCAATGCAATGACTAAGTACGCATGCCAATTTTAATAAAATGGATCCGTTCAGAAAATTATATCTGCGACTAATATAATAATTTAGCTTAATGCTTAATTAGTGTTATTGTTATTGTGTGAACAATTATTAAAAGTCACGTGCACATTTGCATTTCCACTGGCGGTTATATGTATGGAAGGAGTAGTATATGTGCAGGTTACTTCTGTTACTTTAACCATATGTACATTTGATTGCATCTGTTGTGAACATCCTGGCAAATCTTCTGGTAAATTTTGTCTGGTAGTTAACTTGTTAGCTCTCTCAATTTTATTAGGCAAGCTATCCTCGACATATCCTTGAGCTACTACTGAACTTCGCCAACCACCATGGCGCTTTACGCTTAGAAAATCAGCTCCTTTATTTGCAAGCAGAGTAGCAGATGATCGTCGAAAACAATGCCCCGTGTGGAATTTAGCATCATCAAGTCGGAGATATTCTGCTGTTTTGTAGGGAAATGCTCCAAATTGATTACGACCAATGGGATGATTGATACATTTTCCAGCCCGGAATGTCATAAAGAAACGATTACAAGTTGTATGTTGAGGCCTCAGCATCACATATTTCTTTATGAGGTTTATCCATACGAGATCAGTCACAACAAAGTTTCTGTCTATATTTGTTTTAGTATTTGCTACGTTAACATGCAAGATGATCCTGTATGTTAACGTTACTAAGGAGGAGTTCACAGAGTTCAATGGATTGACAAGCCCCTGAGATTCCCATAATAAGTGCCACCTGATAATATAAGTTTTTTATATAAATTTAGATGTGTTACGTACATTTTAAATATTATCTTTATATGTAAATAATTTTCATCGGGTGCATTACTGAGAAAAGTAGAAATATGTGCCTCACTTAACACACGAGACTTTTTGGGTTTGTGGTGCTCTGTTTCACGTTTCAAATAATTTTGAAGCATTGCGAACTTAGAAATATCAATATTATTTTTGATGTTGAGACAGCATTTCAATTTTGAATATGTACAGTACGCTGATTTTTTTGATGGCATTTGCTTAAAATAAGCCAACAAAACATTTTCGGTGTAATTTTTAACAACCGGCATGTTTTAACAAAACCTTCTAGATCATAGACAAATGTAAATTTTTATGAGATTCATGCAATCTCATATTCTGTTAATTACATTTTTTCCTCAATGTGAAAATATTGTACAATATTTGTGCATAATCTGTTTTACTGCGTTCGTACATATATTACTGCCCTCCCGCTTCGCGGTCGGGCATTAATATAGTGCCCTCACCCAGTAAAACACTTGATTACGCACTGATATTGTAAATATATATTACAACATGCTTTATTGCACATTGTTTAGATATTACCTTGTAGATCCATTCTAATTTTACATGTGTTTGGTTTTTGGGAAAACATCGCTTATATGTCAAGAAATAATTAAAAATTACGCTTTTTTACGAATTATTTATGCTTTTAGACAAGTTATAGTACTTGTTACCAACACAATAATAACGAAATAACCTAGAACCTCAGTTACCAACAGTAGAACAATAAGGCATTTCAATGCGCTGTCAGATAGCTGCCAAAGACTTTAAAAATGGCTACTGTAGGGCATACTTACGTATAATTAGATGGATTTTATCATTGAGTTATAGGATTTTAATATAGTTTATACGTTTAATTGATTTGAAATTTATCATAATGCACAGTGTTAAGTTTTTTTAAATTCCTGTTATTTGTAATTTTAAACATAAATTGAGTTAAACTACTCTTTCACAGATTCTATAACTAACTTAATTAAAACAACCACTAAAAGTACAAAAAAGCAACAGAAATTACACACATTCGAATGAAAACAAAGGTTTGTTCGCCCCACAGACGCCATTTTGGCAAAGGCGTTGAAATACCTTATATGCATATGTACAAAATGTGTCAAAATTATTTATATTTTATGTACAGAGCTTTCAATGATTTTAAATTTTTTATGTCAACATTAGAAAAACTTAAATTAAAGTTTCCATTTTATTGTTACTTTTGTCAGTTTGCCATGAAGGCATAATGATTATGTTCTTTAATTACATGAGCGTAATATGTTATTGTTTATGCATGGTGTAATACAAAGAGTTTTGATTAGTAGTTATGAAAGACAAGATTTTTTAGTGTTTTGAAATTACACCAGTAGTGGTTTCCAACAATGTTAAGTTTAAATCGGTTATACAGGGTGTCCCAATATTCCGTGTACATGAGCTACTGTACATTTCTGGGACTAAAATATACCGATAATGATGAAAGCTCATTGGCGTAGAGGAGAAATCTACTAGATTAATCTACTGTAATACCACTCCGAGACAGAAGTACGAGTACGCATATGCAGGATCTTACTAACTATACTGCCAATTGGTCTAATCACCCCTAGGCCCTACCGTACCCTTAGGTGCTTCATTTTTAAACTTACCTTTAGATTTCACCTCTCATTACTTACAAATCTATTTGGAAATGTATATTTTGATTTTGATATTTACATAGATAATTTTGAGTTCAGTGCAGACTGTTTAAATATTGATTTTGCAAATACCTATGGGTCAGTCGTGAGATTACAATATATTTATGAACACATATATGAATCTTTCCCAAATTCTTTTTTGTACATTTTGTCCAAAAGCATCAATTTTTGAATCCGCTCACATCTAGAACTTAAAAAAATATATACAAATTTTTAAAATTGAACATATAAGACAATCTAAACACTCATTAATGAAACAAAAATAACCGTGATAAATCAAAAGCAATTTGCAAGATCGTATATTGAAGAAATTACAGCAATTTTGGATTTAATCATAGTAATTAATGTTTACGTTTGAAAAACATTAAAGGTGTTAACCTGGACCGTTACGCACAACAAGCAGATTTTACTTTCTTCGAAACAAGGAGATAACTGCAACGGTGTTGCTACCGAATTTAATGCAAGCAACACAACGGGACATGTAACGCAAGGCTAACAAGTAATAGAATAGAAGTGAAGTAGCGCTTAATGAAAGCAGTTGGTTTCGGGAAGTTAATAAAATAAATGTGTTGTTCGCGAATAATATTATTAAAAACTAGTCTTAAAAAAGAAAGTGCACGAAGAAGAAGCGAGATCTCAAGTTCATAAAAGTGAAATTTATTGTTTATTTTAGTGTAGGCAAGAATTTAAAAGTGAATATTAATAAAATGTGCTTGGAATTAAATTGAAAGAAGAAATTGTAAAAAAATGATCTATTTGATGTTATTAGTTTTTTTACCCAATGCATTTGGGCAAGGGTAAGTACTCTTGAAATGATGTCATTATTCTATTTTTATATTTGATTAAACATTGACTACCTATGTAAATGTTTCATATTTTGGTGCCATATGCAGAATCAGCCGACGTAATTTTAAACAGAAAATCAATGTCATCACGTATACCTGTGTATACTTCATGATTCATAATATGACGGTTTTAAAGCGTTCTCGTAAATTGTTTTATGGGAATAATTAGAATTTATTTTAGTATTCATGGATGAATAATAACAAACAATGTGATTATAGAAAGTTACTGGTCTGATCTACTGTTAAAATCTCCAGTTGTTCATTTCCGTAAAAGTGCAGAAGTGTGAGAAATAAGAACGTCAAAAGGTTAACAACTTTTTTTTGGGAAACTATTTAAATATCAAATAATAATGTAACCTTAAGACGCTGTTTTATTGCTGCATTGTATAAGATAAATCGCAGTAAGAAAATCTATTTTTAAGATAAATGTTCAATTGAGAAGTCGCATCAAGGAGAAAATCAACATTGAAATAGTTACGTAAATTTATGTTAATTGAAAATGTTTTGTTTAATTCAGTTACTAGTTAAAGATAGGCGAATTGTGCGAAACTGTCGAATTTAGGTCAAAAACAATTATTTAAACAAATAGATTAATTTCACGTTTTTTTTGCAAATTTAAATGAATTCCACAAAAACTCTCTAAATGAAATTGTTTCGACGTTCTTAATTCTTTCATCTCTTAAACGTTTTAATCAAAATCAAACCAATCAATCATGCCACAAAATAGAAGTAAAAAAGTTCTTAGAAACATAATTCTTGAAAGGTAGACGCTCCTAAAAAACAAGCGTTGGCGAGCCAGTTTTGGTTAACAAAACGTATGCAACAAAAAATTTTGGCATTAGTTGAGCTCTGTAGTGGTATAAGAAATTGCTTTAATGGATCGACTAATTTATACAGCTACTAATATAAATTTTGCGTAGGTATTACAAGGTGATTGCGCCAAGAGTTGTCAGGCCAAACAGCGAATATCACGCTGCTGTGACTATTCAAGAAACGTCCTTACCGACCACGATCAATATTACCCTTTTAGGAATATCGAACAATGGAAAATCTTTCAACGGTTACGATAGCGTTACCGTACTACCGTACAGTACAAAAATTGCAAAAATTCAGGTACTATCATCTATTCGGCGAACTGAAAGTATTAAGCCACTTCTTCATTAATTTATAATAATTTTGTCCAATGCATGCAAATGTGAATGAAATTAAGCGGGAATTTGTAGGGAGTGGTTTATGTATTTTTATTTCGCCCTAAAAAAGATGTTTCTAACGAAATCGGTTACAGGTAGGCAACATTGAACCAGGAAATTATCGAATTTTAGTGCGCGGATATGGAGGAATGGAATTCCAGGTTACAACTCCGTTGGAGTACATTCATAAAAGCTACTCGGTGTTCATACAAACCGACAAAGCTGTTTATAAACCTGGACATAAGTTAATGTTCAGAGTACTTGTACTGAATGCTCAGTTAAGACCGTCTGTAGATGTGCGTAACGAACCTTTTCTTGTGCACATTTCGGTAAGTTACTGTGAGACTTTATGCCTTTCGATATAATACTCGAAACTTTAGGATGGTAACGGTAACGTAGTCAAAGAGTACAAAAATATTACTGCACCTAAAGGGGTGTTCACTGGGGAACTGCAATTGAGTAAGCATCTAGTACTTGGAGACTGGAACATTGTAGCGACCATACGAGGGCAAACGTATAGTAAATCCGTTCATGTTGCTAGGTACATTTTGCCCAAATTCCTCATTGATATTCAAACACCTAAGCACATGACTTTCAAAGAAAACATTTTAAAAGCTCACATTCTATCATTGTAAGTTAAGTTACAAAGTGTTAACTATTGTTCAAAGACACCATTTTTAGATATAATTACGGCAAAAAAGTCAAGGGTGATGCAACGGTGACAGTTTATCCAACTATTTATTCCGGAGTTATTCAACCAATATTTCAAACTCCCGTACGTAAAGTAGTACCTATCGAAGGATCAACAACAGTAGATTTTGACGTTATGAACGAATTGAAACTGGGTGACGAATATGAACGCACTGTTATAGTCGATGTTACTATAGAAGAAGCATTAACTGGAAGACGACAGAACAATAGTGTCGAAGTGCACTTTACACAAGTACGATTACAAAATGGAATTAATAAAAACGGCAGATTATTATAAACCAGGCCTCAAATATACGGCTTACGTACGTTATTTTCAAAAATTTTGTTTAAATAATTGGAAAAATTATTTGTTTCAGATTAAAGTTTCCAAACATGATGGATCTCCCTTGCTACCTGACCGTAACGCGGTCAACGTGAGGTATGGTTATTCTCAACGAGATGAAGAATACGTACAAAATTCGTATCAATTAAACAAAGATGGCATTATCAAGCTTGACATTTACACACCAAAAAATTTTACGAACGAAACTGCACTGAGAATTGAAGCGCAGTATATGGATTTAAAAGAGCGAATGCCACCCGTGCCTGCAGCAGTATCGCCTACCCGAACATACCTTCAAGTAAATTTGGATAAAGATAAGAATCCTACGGTAAATGAAATAGTGGATGTCATCGTTAATTGCACAGAACCGATGAAATATATTAATTATCAAATATTAGGAAGAGGCGATGTGTTAGCGGCACATAGTTTTCAATTGGATAACAAAAGGTATGTGTATTCGTATTACGGAATGGGACGTTTTAGCGCCATTTTTGCAACCGTTTCGCCGCTAGGACATTTTGGTGCCAAGTCCATTCGACGTCAGAAGGTTTGGTTTAGAGCACACACTTTTCACCTAAATTATGTTGGCTTTGGCGTCAAAACAACGGTGCAAAAACGTCCTAAGTTGTCCGTATTAATGTAGGGTCGTTTAGAATAAGTACAACTAAATCACGTTTAGGAGTTCAAATTTCACTTCACCGCAACCTATGCTATGGTACCCATCGCCCACTTATTAGTAAATTACGTAAAACCTGATGGACAAGTAATAGCAGATTCGTTGGATGTCGAAATTGAGGGATTAATTCAAAACTCAGTGAGTATCTACAACTTCAAATAATTTGTGTAAGCCCAATTTCGAACAGATTGATGTACAATTGAGCACCGTCGAAAGTCAACCCGAATCCGATGTGAGCCTAAGCATAAACTCGCAATCAAATTCGTACGTAGGTTTACTGGCCATCGATCAAAACGTGGGAAAATTACGCAGCGGTTATGATTTGACCCACGCAAAAATTGCAGAGGAATTGATGAGTTACGACGTTGCTGATTCGTCTCCTTATTATTCTGTAATGAAAGATAGCAATTCGCATTTCTTCTGGAAACCGGGTGTCAGTAATGGACGTGACACGTTCCACGATTCCGGGGCTGTTATATTAACCAATGGGCAGGTGACAAGATACAGACCTACTTGTAAGTATAATAAGGTGGGATTTTGCCCACTAAGAGTGTAAAATCAAAGGTTTGCGTTAGGAAAGGTACAGAGCTCTCAAAACACCACTTTTGACACCTTATCAAATACTTTGAATGTAATACATCAAGTCGCCTCAACCTTTCATAAGGCAAAGAAATGTTTGTTAAAGTATCCAAAAATTATGTTGATTTAAATTTATGGCTCTGAATCGTTTTTTTAAGTACAGTATTTCGATCCAAAAAATGCATTTAACAGATATTTTTTATTTTTTTTAAATTACTGGTGACAGTACCATCATAAAACCATTATGGGTAGTGGATATGTAATTTCGTAAATGTTTCTCAATATATTATACTTAACTAACACTTATACACTTTTGGTTATAAATGTTCATTACGGTTTCGACAAACTCACTTTGCCTTTATCCACACTTTCAATACAAATCATGCACTTTTCCTATTCTCACAATTTATGTCTTATATCTTTCCTCAAATTTTTAATTCCATTTCTTTTCTTAACCATTTCGAATTGGAGTGCTTTTACACCACTTTTCTCTTCTTATTCATCATTTATTTCTTAATAAATATCTTCTTATTTCTTCTTCTTATTTTTCATTTACTTATAATTTCTTCATAAATATTCATATAGGTAGCTTTCCTTATCGTTGTTCACATACTTCTTATTTATCTTTTCGTTTCTTCCTCAAGTATTTTTGCATTTCTATCTTTCTTACTACTTAATTGACCGTTGATCATTGACTTCTATTTCCTTTTCTTCAAATTAATTTCAAAACTAAATTTTCAAAGTAACTATATAACTAACATTTGACTTTTTTTTAATCAAACTCATCTATCAAAATAACTATTAAACTAAACATATTTTATATTTAAGATAAACTCACTAGCTACTAGCCAACCTGTTTCAAAATAATTCGTCATTACTAACCTTATTTATATTCAAATAAACTCACTTTATTTAAAATAATAATACTAGCCACTAACTTTACTTGAAATAACCTTTCATCATAACTAACCCCTCCCTCCCAACCTATAAATTGTCATTTCTAAAACTTACATTATTTTTTAAAACATCTATATAACCACCCAAATAACTACCTTCTATCAAACCTATCAAAACAACTTTTTAAAGCCAACAGTTACTAATTCTTATCTTGTTTATTATATTCACATATTTTTAACTAATCTTAATTTTCGTTTTCAATATTTATCAAACTCATGTCGTACTTCTTGCCAATTTTAATTGTAAATTCATTTTCCAACCTAATATTTCTAATTAATTCTTAATTTACAGTTTATTTCCTCATTCTTCATATCATGTCTGTTTTTCCATTTTTGTTCCCTTCCTTTCGTGACACCTCCTTTTTCAATTTCATCGTAATCTCCCCTCCTCTTATCGGTACAAGCAAACATCATCTCATTTTGTAGTTGCCACGACATGTACAGAGTGTACTCAGCTACTACTTTATGTTCCTTCTTTGTCTAATCAGTTCTAATGTCGTTGATACATATTCAATAACTTATATAATCACATTTAATTAGTGGAAGACATCTATCTACGACCAGTTTCGTATGGTAGCAGTACGGTAAAACCTGACAGAGGGGTCGGATTAGCTTTCCACACAATCACAAGACCACCACTAGCTGGTCCATACGCTTTCAGCCGAATACCGAAACCGGTTTGGAATGTACCGAAAGTGTACTTGACTCACGACATCGCCGATACGTGGCTATTCAGTAACTTTTCTCTAAAGTACTCAAAACCAAATCCGTTAAAGAATCAAATCAATGTAAACCATTTTTTTAGTGTCGAAGGAAAAACTTCAATTGGCCGAAAACTGCCAAGCTCGCTAACAACTTGGGTGATTACTGGATTCTCTTTAGATCAACGATACGGTCTCGGTATATTGAAATCTCCCAAAAAATTGCAAGTGTCGAAATCATTCGTACTTAACATCGATCTACCCCACTCGATTCAAAGAGAAGAAGCTTTAGAAGTTCCAATAGTCGTCTACAACAACCAAAATAAAGAAATCACTGTAGAAATAACCATACACAACCCGGAGCAAAAATTCAGATTCGCCGACGTCAAAGATGATAACGCAACAAAGAGTTAGTATAAAAACTGTGGAAATATTTAAAGTCACCAAGAATTTTTCGCAGAAATTGAATTGTACAGGAGAAAGAAGATAAGTGTAAAGCAAAACAGTGGAAATTCGGTGTCATTTATGATAACTCCTTTGAAATTAGGAGAAACTGAGATTAAAGTCAGCGCCGTCGCTTCTGGAGCGGGTCAAGAAACAATTACCAAAAATCTTTTAGTTGTAGTATGTTATTGAATACAATATTCGCTCAATTGCAGCTAAGTGTTGTTTTTAGGCTGAAGGCGAAACTCAATATTACACAAAATCGGTGCTGGTAGACTTAAGAAAAAAATCTTCTTATAAGGGAAACATCACGTTTGATTTACCAAAGAATTATGTTTCCGGTTCTGAAAGCATCGATGTTTCCGTAATAGGAGATTTAATTTGGCCAGCTGTGATTAATCTTAACAATTTAATTAGGTTACCGACCGCATGTGGAGAACAGAATCTCATACATTTCATACCGAATATAATAATTTTAAATTATTTACTAAATAACGGCCAACTTTCGCCTACAATTCTAGAAAGAACAGTAACAAATTTAGAAACTGCTTATCAAGAACAGTTGATCTATAAAAGGCCGGATGGTTCGTTCAGCGCGTTCGGAAAGAGAGACGCCAACAGCAGCGTTTGGTAAATATTAAACTTTTTTCAATCAGTACAGCTAATTTAAGAAAATTTCTAATAGGATAACTGCTTACGTTGCGTATACGTTTAAGCAAGCGAAACCTTTCATTTATGTGGAGGAAAAAATAATTATAGGTGCTTTGAAATGGTTGGAGAACAAACAAGCTGCAAACGGAAGTTTTCCCGAAATTGGCAATATTGTTCACCATGATATGCAAATCAACGATAACGGTTTAGCTTTAACCGCTTTTACTCTAATGGCGTTCATCGAGAATCAGGTACGGCTTTTATCGAACCCGACGACGCCTAGTAAAATGATTTGTACCTAACTTTTAGAAAACCAGTTTTGGGTACAGAAATACCATTAATAAAGGACTGGATTATATCGCGCGAACAATGAAGGAATCTGACAGCATTTATACATTAGCCATATGCGCTTATGTTCTACACCTTGAAAATCACCCGGCTTCGAGAGGGGCATTAAATTTATTGGACGTAAAAGCAAACGTTAACGAAAATATGAAATGGTGGGCAGCTCCTATTACCAAAAACGATGAAAAAAATCCGTGGAATAAACTCCCAAAATCTCTCGACATAGAAACGACTTCGTACGTTTTACTCTCGATGTTGGAAGAAAATTTGTTGGACGATTCAATTCCGGTTCTTAATTGGTTAATTCAACAACAGAATAGCCTTGGTGGGTTTACTTCCACCCAAGATACAGTCATAGCAATGGTAGCTTTGAATAAAGTCGTATCAAAATTAAGTACGGCATCAAATATTGAAATTGATGTCAAATACAAGGATGGCGAGGAAAAATTACGTGTGAATCCTAATAACGCGATGATAGAACAAAAATAAAGGTTTGTTAAAGCGGACGTGTAAGAATTATCTACTGCTAATTCCATTGTAGCTCGGTAACAATGCAAGGCAAATTAATATCACTGCACAAGGACAAGGATTAGCAATTATCAAAGTTAATTATCGTTATAATATGAATGTAACCGGCCCTTGGCCTTTATTCACATTGGACCCTCAAGTTGACAAAAACACTAATCAACATCATCTTCAACTATCCATTTGCACAGCGTAAGAGGTGGCTCACTGAGGATCATCTTCTAAAAAAATCTTTTTTCAGATTTGTAAGTAAAAATCTATCTTCACAACCCGAAAGCAACATGGCTGTTATGGAAGTAAATCTCCCATCTGGTTTTACGGCCGATATTGACTCCTCCCCAGCTTAGAAGTATCCCAAAACGTGCAAAAAGTTATAACGAAGAATGAAGACACAACTGTTGTCTTATATTTTAACAACCTGACAACGAACGAGTACTGCCCAACAGTTTCTGCGTTTAGAACGCACAAAATTGCCACACAAAAACCTGTACCAGTTATCGTTTATGATTACTACGATAGTTGTGAGTATTTTCTATGTTTGAATTTCTCAAGTTTAATATTTTGTTCATTCAGCGCGGAGAGCACGAGTGTTCTACAAAATAAAGAGGATAACGTTATGCGATATATGCGAAAATGAAGAATGCGGAAATCAATGCACATTAGCTGATCCGCAAATAGGAGAGAGTAATAAACCAGGAAGTTCAAGCAGTTTAAAAAATGATTTAATATTCCTAACATTTGTGTTAATATTCTTATTCCAAAGTTAAGTTTGTCTTTACATTTATAACTAGTTAACATTATTTACAATTAACGACTGAATATAATGATTTTATGCCATACGAAAATTAGCTTTAGTTGGTAAATTGTAACAAATGTTTCTTAAATTATAAGTAGATTAACATAACAAATACTAATTGTGATATTACAATGAAATGAATAAAAGAAGTTAATTGTAAGTGTAATTAATAAACAATATTTTTATACATAGTATATTTGCTTGAACCGTTCGTTAAATTAAATTTAAAGTAAAATGTTTCATCAACTTCAACATTAACAAAATGATGGTTAATTATTACCACATTTACTGACCGGAATTGTACCACAGATTGTACCAAAACTTGATTACAAATTTGTTGTCAAGATAAAGTTAAAGCTTTAGAAGGATCCGGCTAGAAAATCTCCAATCATCTAAAATTGATTTACGGTTGGGGACTGATGATTTCTGGCAAATTTTTGGAGCAGTGAAAAATTGAATTAGAATCAACTTCTGTAATAGTTAATAGAGCAAATAATAATTAAATTTTTGACAAAAATAATGGTAGGACACCATATAACTGTAAATAGTATAAAGTACCTTATAGTCATGTTTTATACCCAGTGGCGGCTCGTGGTCAATCATACTGGGAGGTCAATTAATTTAAAAAATAGACATACTTAAAAAAATATAAATAACTCAAATGCACCGCAAAATTTTATACAATCTACAATTTTGTTCAAAATATAGCGATTTTTCGAAACATTCTCATTAAAATCTCTAAGGGATTTTCTATAAGCATTGTCTAGCTGTGTACGAATATCAACATTTCCTACGGTTGCAAAATTTACCGAGCATTTCATGTGTTCTGCAGACGAAGCACGTTTTTTTTATTTTATCTTTTAAATGTTTTAAATTGCTTACACCGGATTTGCACCATAGCGAGTCTGACGAGTCTTTAGAAAATAATAAACAAACAAAACAGTAAAATACGTTTGATACTTCACAACCACATATCCAGTTAGCTAAATCGTACATTACCTTGCGAAAGTTTCGATGAACATCTTTATTTTTGTCTTTGCTAGTTTGTCGTAAACTTAGTTCTGGCAAAGGACGACCATTTGCCTTGAACTCAACTAATTTTGTAAAATTAAGTTTGTTAGCACTTTTTAGTTGTTTAATTTTCTGCACTACCGACATTTTCTATTATAGCGCATGCACACGCGAATCAAAAATAGTATTTTTACAAAACAACACAACAACAGTAAAACATATCAATATAAATTCTTAAATTGATTTAAAACACGCGAAAATCGAATCAAAAATCGAGCATAGTTGCACACCCTATACGAAGTCAACGTAAACTGTGGGATCCGGCTCATGAGCCAAAGTTGATTATTGTTTCGGACGTTCGCGTTTATTCGGGCGCTGCACGTTTTCGAGTTTTTCCGGGTAGATCTAATTCAATGAGGACAATTCGCACCGCCAGTCCAAGGTTGAAGAGGATGAATTACTAACGACGGCCGATAAATTTTAAGTTATTGTACTTGCGACTTAATTACCTATTTTAATAAAACACGTAATAATGAATATTTTATATATATTGTCAAAATTTTTGGGAGGTCATTGACCAAATGACCATATGGACAAGCCGCCACTGTTTATACCGAATATGAATTGTCATATTGTTTAGTGACATTTAAATGCAAAAAACGTGTTTTTTTCATTCTTTTTTCAGTTGAGTAAAAAGTAATGAACTCAAGTTAATGGTGTAAAAGAAAAGTTGTAGAGAATAAAAATACGAATAAAATGAGCACCAACTCGACTCGATCGGGTAATAATTTTCCGGGAAAAATCGGAATATTTGGTTTTTTTTTAAATCCCTAGATTCGTCCTTTTTTAAGATGTAGCGTAAATCTTTCGAGAAATAGAAGGTAATTTTACGTATTTTCGGTATAAAACATGACTATGAGGTACTTTACACTATTGGCAATTACATAGCCCAGGCGGTATCCTACTATTATTTTTGTCATAACTGGGCATCTGAAATGCGCTGAAAATTTAAATGCAAGAAGTTCTTGTTATACAGGGTGTTCCGAAACAATCGTGCCAAAAATTGGGGGTTGTTAGATCTCATCTAGCAAAGGTTTTTTGTCTATAAACCAATAGGAGCGTGCGCCTTGTTTCGCTACTACAGGTGTCACAACGTAAAAAGTGTAAAATACATAGTAATATCAATAAGTTGCAGCTCTACCGATATCGTCTTTTGACGTTCCAGACCAATCGCATTCGTATGCGGTATGCCACTCACTTGTTATCGCGTCGCGCGCCATTTTGTCAAATTTTACTTAACCAAACCTGTAGGGTGACCACTTAAAATTTTACATTTCCTGTAAATGCTGGCTTACCGTGCAGCTGTTGGTAGTGGAAGAAGACCGTTGCTTATTTACCAAGAATGTTATCCGCAGCTGCGCACGTTTACATGCAAAACTGCGAGAAACCGGATCGTTGCAGGTAAGTCTTAGTGATAAAGTGTTATTCATACGGACTGTGTATGGTAACGAAACATTTTAATTGCAGAAGCCTAATGTGGGGGGAAGACCACCCAAAGTGCGCGTACCAGGTACGGAAGAAGCAATCTTACCGCAAGTTGACAAAAATGTATGTATCTGTAGCGCACTCGTTGGGGGTAAACTATGTTCGGGTGTGGGAGGTGTTATACGAACAACTGCTGCATGCATAAGAAACGGGGGTCTGGTATCTTTCCTTGTTACATGATTGTTGAAATTTGTCTTATTCAATATAAGTTGTTTTCATGTGATCGGGGGTAAACGGTGTTGGTTGGTAGGTTAAAGTTATCACAATTTCTTCCTTTAAAAAAATTAAATTGCTTAAATCCAACCCGATTATCCCCTCCGGATAGACTTATCTCAATAGTTTTTACAACGCCGAATTTACGTGATTTGTGATCTTTACGGATGAAGCAACATTTACCAGCGAAGGGTGTTTCAACAACCGCCATAGCCATGTTTGGGCTGTAGAGAATCTCCACGCTATGCAGCAGCGTGGTTCTCAGCAAAAATTTGGGGTGAATGTTTGGACAGGAGTTGTTCGCAACACTCTGGTTCGCCCGTATTTCTTACCACCACGAATGAATGGAGAACTCTATTTGACATTTCTGCAGGAAATGCTTCCCGAACTGTTAGAAACCGTTCCCCTGTATGTCAGACAAAACATGTAGTACAAACACGACAGAGCCCTAGCTCATTACTAGATAGCCGTAAGAGAACAAGTTAACCAAGCGTATCAGAGAAGAGTGATTGGCAAGGGTGCACAAAATAAATGTCCTCTGCGTTCACCAGACCTGACTGAATGCGACTTTTATTATGGGGTCGCATGAAAGCTCTGTGTACGACACTCCAGAGAAAGAGTTATTAGGAAGGGTTGTCGCGGCTGCTGCTGAAATTCAAGAAATGACAGGAATTTTTCAACGTGCTCACAAAGAAATGGTACGGAGCTGTCACGCACGTATTGAAGCGGACCATCGGAATTTTGAGCATCTTTTAACGCAAAACATGTTTTTTAATAAATCCTGTCAAATATTCATTGTGTTTTTATTTCATTTAAGGCTCCAGTCCAATTGGGCTAGAAAACGTTTTCCGCGAGAGGCGGTGCTATCAATGTTAGCGAATTTTTAATGAAGGCGCATAAGAAAAGAAAAACTCTACTTCAGTATAATTGCGACGTTTCGCATTGAAGAGTCAATGCTTCTTCGGACACTTTTGTGGACGACGTTCCCATGTAGTTGCCTAATTTGTAGATTGTAGATTACCCAGGATGGGAATATGAATATTACCCATCAGACACTTTACGCATAGGTAAAAAAAATTTGTTTTGGCGTTTTTATCTTGCGACACCTATAGTACCGAAGCAAGGCGCATGTGCTTATGGGTTTATAAACAAAAAACCTTTGTTTAGATGAGATATAAAACCCGCAACAGTTTTGGAAAGAAATACACGTTGTAAACTGTAAATAATTTTA
Source organism: Abscondita cerata (assembly GCA_030710515.1). Lineage (NCBI taxonomy): Eukaryota > Metazoa > Arthropoda > Insecta > Coleoptera > Lampyridae > Abscondita > Abscondita cerata. Next base: position 252,362 of record JALBCR010000633.1, read on the forward strand.
AATCTTAAATTATCCTTTATAATCAAAATTGAGCGTATAGTGTTATTCTCAAAACCATTTATAATGCGTCATGAAGACCAAAGTTTTCAGATTCAAGTAACATATTTTGTTCCGATTTCTGTTATAGTTAGTAATAATTCAGGCATAAATACAATACCCTGACAATATTTTTTTCTATTAACAGTGAGTGCTATTACTGTACATACCAATTCTTAAGAAGACCCTTAACTGAACTAATAATAATTAATGCCTAATTATTCAATAAACAGAAATAAATTTTGTGTATGTAAGTCATTTTCTACAAACTTTATTGCGTCACTTAAAAGTACAAAAGTGTATAAAGCAAACAGTATGTTATTAGTTCTCAACAACATCGTCCGTCGTTTCTTTATTTCCTATAAACCTGCTTTTAATTAACTTCAGTTTCTGTTTAATTTTGCCGATCACACCTTTATTCATCTTTATATCATCTTTATTTTCGGGTTTCAAAACGAGCCTTTTTGTTGTGATGTTGTGTAAGGGTCCGAAGGCCAATGCTACCACAGTACAAGCTAAACATATCACATTATACGGCATACTAAAATCAGGCGTTGGTAAAGTCACGACCATTGCTTCTGTACGTATTTGAACTAGATACCCATTTTCCGATTTATTAAAACTATCAGATACGGTTAACGCTTCTTGAGGTAAACCTGTATAATTACGCGCTAAAGGTAACAACGACGACACAACAGAAGAACTAATGTAAAAACCATGACTAGCATCGGGAGGATATTCGTCCACTTAAGAAATACATGCTCAAATTCAACTGACAGAGAAGTTGTAGAACGAGGAGGTAGACGAAGTGCAATTTCTAAGTAATATGGACGTTCTCTCAGTTTTCCTGGAATATATTTTAATGAAAGTGGATGGAGAACAGCACCGCTTGATATAATTTTTAAAGTATGTAAGTAGATGGGAACGTACCAAGGAATATTTTGTAAAACTACTACATCTAATGTATTCCAATGATTATTATACAACTTGGTTACAATACCACCCAATTCTTGACCATATCCAGTTAAGTATTGATTAGCGTGCAAAGCCGGTGGTGAATTAATTGCGATGGTAGGTTTATCAATGTAATTAGCAGCTAAAGCTAGAGGTTGATCAGTGATCTTGTACTTTGCAAACAGAGTTCCATAACCACCACGAGATGAATGAAAAATTCATCGGGTTCCGTGACAATTGAAAGGAAAACTATCATTACTACTTGCATCTACATACACAGTGCTTGATTTAGCTAAGGGACAAGAGCCTAAAATCCCTTGTCCAAACAACTTCCTTACTGACCAATTTCTAGTACCTAATATTAAGTAATCATATACTAAATCTACAGTTTGCTGAACTTGTATAGAAGTACTTTCACAGAGAGGATCTCTACAAATAGGACGAAATGAATAGAGAGAGAATGATAACGAGTGTTATGTATATACCCAGAATTTAAAAGAGATGCCAGTCCTTTTCTAGATGTGCAAGGTAATAATTTTTTCCAAGGTGTTAAATTTTCCGTACATACTATTTCTCTTGGTAATGAAGAATAACGTAAAAAAGAAGAATTTACCTTCTGTTCACTAATAACACCATTAGGGCGAAAAGAATACTGGGGACTTATACTGTTTGAAGAATCAATAAAATTTAAAGAAGCACAAATTAAACCTGATAAAGAATTTGCTAGGTCCTTCCAATTACTATCTACGTCTTCTGTATCAGACTTAAACCATGCCCACAGTTCTGCACCTGGAGCCGCACTTGTAATAGGATATCCCCAAGTTTCATGACGCCACAATCCTGCCGTCAAGCTGAGATGAAGCTCTTGAACGTTGTGCTTTTTATTATTTCTCCCAAAGCTCTGGAAAAAGATGTGTATGCAGAACTATATGTAAACACAATAACATTTAGTTATAGTAATATTAATTGAATTATTATTTACTTACATTGTTCATTGAATAAGTCGGTATCCCACACTGTTGAAAAGTGAAAATGTGCATAAACTTGTTCAGTGTACAAGGGTCTAATAATTAATTCTTCGGTAAAACTATCGGATATGCTGTGTACTGCTGTGCAAGTACTTATTATTAGGAAGGTAATGAATTTCTTCATACTTATAATAAAAGCAAATGATTTCGGTTTTACATTTGCGTAAAATCGGTAAAATGTATACAAAGTATTTGTAGGTTATTTTATGTGACTTTAAATAAAACAGTGTTGCCAGCTTGAAAATTTTAATGATAGTGTTGCTCACTTCATTTACACGGTGCGACATAAAGTTAGTGTTTACTCAGAAATACAGTCTGTTTTACTTTTTTATAATTTATAAAAATGTTTTCTACTTCTATCTTTTCTACGGCAAAAGTTGTCAAATAATTGCAAAAACCAATAATATGTCACAAAACTCCACTTTGCACTCGATTCAAAAAACATTCAAATAAATGTTGAAGAAAATATAATTTGCAACAACGTTTGATTCATAATTTTATTTTAATCATATAGGGTGATTTATTGGTATATGCTCATACGTTAAAATTAGATAGGGAACATCAAGACATAACCAAGATACAAGATGTTTAATTTATTTTGTTTATTTCTTTATTTGTCCATTACTCACAAACTACATTGCAATTTTTTTTTATATTTGGAACATATTTTCCTTCTCCGGTAAACTAATAGCATATAAATATTAACATTATTCCAGGTTCTTAAAAAGACACCTTGTATGATGAATCTAGAAAAGTATCTGATTTACCTAATTTTTTCTTTATTTTAAAACAGAAAATTTATGAATCCTAAAATAAAATTTGTTTTTCTACAACTGACGCAAAAATGTCATTAACATTTCAATAAGTGTGCGTGAAATTGCGTTTCACTCACTAGACTGTAAATAAACATTTTACGCACTAGATTTTAAATTTATTCTTACAAAACTTGAACAAAAAATTTAATTATTTATTGTAATGAATGTTGATAATGAAATGGAACACTTCTTCATTAGCTTCACGTTGCAACAACTGGTTTGCTTCTATAATTTTATTTTAATTATATAGGGTGATTTATTGGTATATGCTCATACGTTAGAATTAGATAGGGAACATCAAGACATAACCAAGATACAAGATGTTTAATTTATTTTCTTATTTCTTTATTTGTCCATACTCACAAACTACATTGCAATTTTTTATATTTGGAACATATTTTCCTTCTCCGGTAAACTAATAGCATATAAATATTAACATTATTCCAGGTTCTTAAAAAGACACCTTGTATGATAAATCTAGAAAAGTATCTGATTTGCTTCATTTTTTCTTTATTTTAAAACAGAAAATTTATGAATCCTAAAATAAAATTTTTGTTTTTTACAACTGAAGCAAAAATGTCATTAACATTTCAATAAGTGTGCGTGAAATTGCGTTTCACGCACTAGACTGTAAATAAACATTTTTACGCACTAGATTTTAAATTTATTCTACAAAACTTGAACAAAAATTTAATTATTTATTGTAATGAATGTTGATAATGAAATTGGAACACTTCTTCATTAGCTTCACGCTGGGTGGCACTCTCTACTGCACTAATGTTAAAATTTTGAAGTGCCACATATGTTTGTTGGTTCGATATTGTTGCTGAAGGTTGGATTCCAACCTGGTCGGTTTATTATTTTATTTGCAATTTCAATCTTGTTATTTATGGAGTCTTCAATATGTACCCTTCCGGAGAAAGACTTCCAACCCTGTGTTTTAATAGTCAACAGATTTCCACCAGCATTGCCAAAAGAGTAGTAAAAGACCTTCTTCGCTTTTTTCAGAAATGCAGCAATGAGACTGGGTGTTTTTCCAATTTTATTTATTCCAACGTTCTGATTTACACATCTGCCTTTGAATACTTCAGGAAGCGACGACTGCTTGTATTTATGATGGTCTCAAATTTCTATATTTTCTGTATACTTCAATGTATTCTAACTTTGAAAAGATCACTGTGAGTTTTGGTACCGACAACTAATTTGTGCCCCAGATCCTCTACGGTATCTACTGCCATATGTTTGTGAGTTCCACAAGCGCGGTAGACTCCTAAAATCAGAACCATCTGCAAACAAATAGCAAAGTATGGCGGTAGTTTTTATTAAAAGGATTTTACCTTCATCAACAAATATTTCGTATTGTGTGCTCCCAGTCACAAATTCCGATGTCATTGCTTCATCAAAATAGCAGATTTTTCTTTCCACGATAGTCGATCACTCTCTCCTTTTAAGTACGAGATCAATTTTGGAAACTTTCCAAGAATTATATTCTCTTTCACATTTAACGTACTCTTCAACATCGAAAAAGTAGACCAAAATGTAGGGAGCTTTACTTGCCTCGATTTTTGTTCTAGGTATGCTGGCGTCACGTTTTCTGTATTGGACCTTCTTTTCCAGGCAACAGTTGCTAAATGAAGAATATGTTTTTTCATAAATCGCTTTCAACTTTGTGGGTAGTAAACTGGAATCCTTTGGGCGGTAAACAACCTCATCCTCATACTCATACTCATACTCATATTTTCAAACGAAATTATGCACTGCACGTACAACCAAATTTATTTTTTGGCACAGGGAGACTTAACCATGTCATTATATTTAGGTCAGGTGCAAAAAAACCCGGTTTGATTTAACCGTAGGTTAAAAACAATCGTTACTATGTTTAATCAATTAATACAATACAATAATGTTTATTTGAATTAAATACAATACAAATAAACCATAACCCACAAAGGATAACCTGTACTTGGGTGGATAGTCTTACATTACTATTTTATATTAGGTAGGTATTCAATAATATTAATCCATGAATACTATTATTTTCAACCTACGGTTAAATTTAACTGAGTTTGTGCAACTGGCCCTGAGAGATTTATTTTATAATTTTTTTAATTTATGTTGTCTATCGACCTATTTCAGAGCAGTTGTAGAAAGACACATTGTTTACATTATGTTCAAACACAGTGTTAATAATAAAAGTTAAAAAAAAACAGTGAAATAAAAGCCTTTTAAAGAAGACAAGAGTGTGGAACAACACGTATAATATATAGTGTAACCAAAGTGCATAAGCAAATTTTGAAATTTAAGCGATATTTTGAAGTCAACAATTAAAGTAATCGAGGTTATGCGCATAGGGGCGAAAATCGCATAAGCGTCGGTTTAGCTCTTACGATTAAAAGTGACAAGTTTAGCTCCTAGGATTAAAAGTGAATACTTTTGTTGCTAAAAGGTATCATTTTTTTGTTTAATAAACAAAATGTCAACTTTAGAGGCTTCTGGACAGTTCAAAATGACATACTTTTGTGAGGCTTGGAGAAAAACACTTTTTATGGAAGCCAATTTCCTATACCCCTTAATTTGTTAAACTAAATTTTTATGTATTTAAATTGCAAATATATCGTCGCATTAGGATAATAAAGTTCTATCTGGCTCCGATGCCATTTTAAGATATCATTTGTCAAATATTTAATTTTAATTTGTTTTGTTATTATAGCCTCAAATCAAAAGCTGATTTTGCACAAATTGAAAGAATAATACACTTTCATAAAAGGAATTACAAAACAGTAATCTGGAGTAACCAATATTCTAAATTTTAATATAGGCACAAACAGATACAACTTTGTTATCTACCTTAACGTTTATGAGTTTATTTAACAAGGTTCTATGTGACAGATAAACCTTTGTATTATTATTTCAGAGCTTCTAAGCTCTCAACTTAAAAACAAGGACCAAATAAGACGTCAGTTATGGTTATGCAAAGGTTTTATTGTTAACAAAAATACTTTATTGAAAAATCGGATTTAAAAAATTATATAAGTATAAACCTTTATTTAAGGGTATTTAAAATGCTGAAAATACTTTTTGTCCAAGTCTGGCATACAACCAGCCATCATTTTCTTAATAGCCTTAATTTTATCTTCTGAAATAGTATTTTTGAAGTTAAAACTTTTGGTTTCAATGTCAATATAAGTGATTTTGATACTGTTGTATTTCCTGGCTTTGATTTCGCCGTGTAGAAGTCCTGTCAGGCTTTAAGATTTCCTTTTTAAAGCATTCGTCAGCATGACTTAATTTGTATTCACTTCCGAAAACTTTGAGTAAACTTCAAAGATGCCACCTTAGAAAACGGGATTTTATTAAATGAAAGTTTTTGGAACACGCCTCATAATCAATGAAGTCTTCGTCCCTCATTTGTAAAATACAGTATGGTTTCTTTGTATTCACCGATTTTAAATTTTTTATAAAGCTCAAAGGCGAATAAAACTCTGTTTTATTCATGTATCTTTCAATATTGCTATGCGCATTGTCAACTTCTTGAATAGCTCCGTGCCCAGGGACAGAATACTTCATAGTGACACTATTTACCTCAGGATGATGTCTCATTGCATCAATAACAGCAAATGAGATAAAAGAGTTTCGATTTTGAGAAACACAGGAGTCGCTCCACGTAATCAAATCGGTGATATTGTTCTCATTTAAAACTTGATCTAAAATTTTTCTGAATGCGCTAGCTAAAATATTTCCACTCCTACCTTGTTTGGCCTCAGTCCAAATAGCACAATAGATTTGCTTAGTGGTTGAAAGATGACCAGTCAAGTTGTAAATATTTAATTTTTGAAAATAAAAAATTCCTGACTTCAGTACGAGGACATGTGATTACGTTCTCTAGATCAAAACATAATGTGGGAACTTTACTCTCGGTCCTTGGTCCTTTCGATTCTCATTTGGTTTTTAAGTTCAATGTGTTCTTGGTAATCTGTTTCTTTAGATGTTACGACGTTTTCCTGTTTTTTAATTTTAAACGATTCACATTTTATGCATCTGTCCTTTTTGGAACATGGAATCCATAATTGAATTCGGTAGTAAAAATGTAGCGATAATACGATAGTTTGGCGGGGGAAATATCGTTATCGTTGCACCACTTGGTATATAGGTCATACATTTTCACTACACTTAAATTTGCTTCCAAGTATTTTCGTTTAGTGGTACGTCTGCAATAATGGGAGTCTATAACAGGGAAACGATTTATATGAGACTTTATTTCTTCTTTTTTGCGCTTGCTTTACTTTGTTTTCCTCTATTATCCTTTTGATTTGATTAACTTCTAGGTGAGCAGTGTAAATAGGTTTTTGTGATATATTGAGGGTACCTAAAAAGTATGCTTTGCATACGCGAATGTCTTCTCCCTTAACTTGTAGAAAATACGTAAATGAATAACATCTTCGGGAATCGTTGTTGCCAGTTGTTTTTCGGCCCTTTTATTAGTTTTTTGTTGTGTTCTTTAAAAATACATATTTTTCGTTTTGTGTTAAAGACCAGTAAGACTGGAAAACTTCTTGCCTTTCATCTTCTGATATTTGTTTTGCACAATTAAATTTACAATTCTGCAAGCAATTTTTTTGTTTTGTACTCTTCTTGCCTTTACCACTTTTCCTCTCACATTTACATATTCTTCACCTGACTGACATTTTCTTTTCCGTACATTAATTTTCCATTCGCTTGAATTCACTTTACGCTTTCGTGGTTTCAATTTGCTTGTTTCTGTTGGTTTCTGTGCTTGGTATTCTACATCATTCTGCGTTAATGTTACAAAAAGATGTTGCTCTTCTAACTCTTTCTGTGTTGTAACATTAAGGTCATCAATGGTATTTATGACATTTCCTAAATCGTCAAGAATTTCAATTGTTTGCACATTTGTTGCAGTTCTATTTTTTCAAAAATAATATTGCTTTGACAGGATACTGTCGAATCTTGATTGCAAACTTCTGTTTGGACTACACTAGAAAACAACACCAACATTAGTGTGAATATACCTATAACTATAAGAAGCTATAAAGCAAGTCAAGAAGGATTATTAATGTAAAGCTATATTTTAATTAAAGTAACTTACTTCTGAATATCTTGTTTACATTCTTCTTGTGCAGGAATTAAGTTAGAAGTAGATACATCCCAATTCAAAACTTGTGATCCTCGAGTACCATATTTTTTATGTACATTAACATCCATACAAGCCATTGCTAAAAAACGCGAACATTTTTATTGCAAACAAAAATCAGCAGATTGCTTAACTGAGCTTACCCATTTTGGATTATCTTCGATGCTCGCGATTCCATACTATGGATTGTGAGAAAATTGGCGCAGTATATAAATCTTTGTCAACACTTTTATATTAAACACGCCTTACATTCAACAGGTGCATAAAATATCACACTACAATTTTAGGTTATTGTCTAATAACAACTTAGATAACACAGTTCCATCTGCATCCAGATAGAACCATGTTACATTAAAGTAATGTTTAATTGAAGATGGAACTTTGTTATATCAAAATCGTGATTCAAAGGTAGCAGATAGAACTCGGTTATAGTGCTATTTCAGTTATGATCAACAGATCGCGTTAGTGTTACTAAAATGATGTGGAATAAAACAGATAGAACCATTTTACATTGAAAACTGTATTTTAGTAAAAACTGCAGATAGAACCTTGTTATTCCAACGCGACGATATATTAATTTATTTAGTACTATAATTAATAGTTTTTTTATTTGCAATATTTAAAACTGTAATGGACTTCAAAAGCATGTGACATATTTTTTAAACGGATTTGTGGGTAACTTTAAATTTAGATGGATTTTATTCTTTCCTGGTGTTCTTGCTTTTATATACTTCTTTAGTTTGTCGTTCGTCTTTTATTCTGATTACGTGTCCTACCCAATTAAGGTGTGTTTTGTGCCACTTCCTTTTCTATGGGTTTTATTTCTAATTCGTCTACAATGACCGAGTTCCTTATTTTGTCTTCTCTGGTACATCCTTGGACTATTCTCAGAAATCTTATTTTGTTGTTTTTGTTTTTTTTTCGTTACATATACTAGCGGTGGTGTTATAACTTCTTGGTGTACCTATGTTTTAATATCTTTGGTTATCTTGTCTTTCTAACAAATGAGTTTCTGAGAAGATTGTAGAGTCTTTCCTACTTTTTACTATTCTTTTCAGTTAGTTTTTTTTCTATTTTACATTGCGTTTAATTATAGTTCTTAGATATAGTTGTAGCTTAGAACTTATTTTAACGTCTGACCCCCTAGCCTAAACTTATCTTAATTATTTGCTTAATTCGTTCCTTTAATTTTTGATTATACTATTAATCCTGTTCTTCTCAGTAGACCCAATAATTTCTGTGACTTAGGGATTATATATGATAAAAATTGAGTTTTTTTTTATCACATTTCTTCAACTTTATTAGGTTGTCAAAAAACCCTGGAATTTTTAATTAGGCACGGTCTTGAATTCAATAATGTTGATAGTTTAAAAATCTTATTGTACAGTTTAGGTAGGTGTAAAATTGAATATGCGTCTATTATTTGGTAGCCATCACATCTGGTTCATATATCGACAGCATGGAAAGAATACAACGCCAATTTCTTAAATACAATAATGTGTGACATTTATAACAAAAATTTAGCACACTTTTTGATATATTCTTTTGTTTTTTGTTTTTGGCTTTCACTTTTAGCTGAATATCTAGGGTTCACCCTTTACTTAATTTAAGCTGAATGTTACTATTTTAACTAATCTACGACTTTCCGCGCTGAACATAATTTTCTTAAAGTAACTCCACTTTCGTTCGACTCTTATTTTCTTTATCACTTTTTCACTTTCATTCTTCCACTTTAAAATATCAAGGTATTGCGCTTTTAATTCCTTTTCTTTTAGTGTGTAGTTATTTTTCAATATAGGTTTCTTTTTGTTTTGCTTCATTTCTTAGTAGTGGTCACTTCCTATTTCCGCTTGTTTTGGTACTTTGATGTCCTTTATTTTTTTCCTACAGTTTCTACTTATAATAAAGTAATCTATAATGGATTTCTCATTCCTTGATGTAACCTGTCTGGTCAATTTTGGAATATCCTTACGTTAGAATACTGTCTTTATTATTGTTAGGTCGTTATTTACATATATGTCTATCAATCTTTCTCCGTTATTATTTCCTAATGTTTATGTAGTCCCATATATCTTTGTAAATTACTATTATCAATTCCTACTCTCCCGTTCAAGTCTATAGGGTGATACACTTTTTTTAAAAATTGATAAATTTAAGTTTGTGGGTGTCTTTTGTAACACTGTTAGAAATTAATATTATTTTAATGTAAGTTTCATTCATTAACAATTAATCTAGTTTTGTGTTCAAGTACATTTTTCTTTGTGTAAATACGTGAAATAGAGAATGCTAGGAGGAAATATATTCTCTTAAAGCCAGGTGTAGTATAGTATAGTCAGTAGTATGGGTCACAGGTTCAGACAAAACTGATTGAAGAAGCTTTTTCTTAAGTTGTAGTTGATAGTTAGTTGGAAGAGGTTGACCCTATGAATACTGAATTTGGGAAAATATCTGGCGTACATCTTTCTACATACGACTTTTAACGTCACAACCAATGGCGTTGCGTTCCGCTAAATATAAATTAGCTGAATTTTAAGAAGCTTTTTGGTGTAAATAATACAGTTTTAACTTTTAATATCACGTATAAGCTATATTATAATAATTAGAATACGGTAACGCACTTTAATAAATTTAAAGCAATGGAAAACACCCAATTATGGTGCTGTCCGTCCCTATATAAATCTCTTCTTATAGAGCATTTGGAAGAATTCGTCTTTTTCCTCTTTGTTTCCATTGTAACGTGTAACGAAAACAACGTGTTTGTGCAAGGTCTGTAAGATTAGTGAATATTTAGTTAATTACTGGTGTTATTGGTATGAAACTTATATCAATGGGTTACCTGAATTTTGTGTTTTTTGAGTGAGTTACTAAAAGTTATCAAAACGTTTTTGCAATTACCTAATTGTAATATCTTTGTTGTAAGTAATTATCAAGGCAAATTTGTGTGTGAGTGTGTTGAACTGATAAGGATAAATCTGCATTAAATTGGGGCCGCTAAATTGTGATCATTTTGGGTCACGCCCTCTGTAACACTATTGGTGAATGATAAATATCCGCCATTCCAAATATTAACATGATCTGTTATATTTGTAACGAAACGTTTTCCTCAAAATCGCCAGGGCTTTCATGCAAAGGTGTATGTAATAACAATTTTCATTTCCATTGCGTAAACCTGCCGTATGATTTAAGCAACTATTTGAAATCCGTGCCTGCTTTGATATGGCGATGTGAAGAATGTTTAGTTGTTGAATCTAGTCGCGTTACATCAACTATAAAATCTGAGGTCTCTAAAATCACAGCATCAATACTCACTGAGTTTGAAAACAAATTTTCCTCTTTAAAAGGAAATCACGGATAACTTATGCTCTTCTATTGCGCAACTAAAGCATGATTGTAGTAAGCTGCTCTAACGAAAACCACTCAAAAAAATTACAACAAGCTGCCGAAGAAAATCTACCCGGATCGTATAATATACATCAATTAAAGCCGACCCAAATCAAAATAAGAATTGTTGGTCTTTCTGAACGCCTTCACCCTGATGCGTTCTTAAATTTTATAAAATGTCAGAATGCCGAATTTTTAACGAAGATACATTGTGCAACGTGATTTCAATCATCCCGCTTAAAAATAATGCAGCTGTTTTTAAGCAATTATTAGTACTGATGCAATATTGTATAATAAACTTCTAGAAGCTGGACATATTCTAATTGGTTTAGACGGGTGTACAGTGTTTGACGGTATGGAATTACGCAGATGCTACAATTGTAATAGTTACAATCACTCTACTATTCGCTGTCCTGACAAGGGTAAGCCAGTATGTCCTTTTGTGCCAAATCTCACATGGTTAGAGAATGTAAAGCTGCTTCATATGACTATAATTGTGTAAATTGTGTAAATTTTAATAGTAAAAAACATCACGTGTAACAGTAATCATGCGGCCTGGGACCGATAAATGCACCGCTTACAAATTAACCCTTGAGAAAAGTAAAGAAAGTTTATTTGGAATGTCAATAACTGTGGGTTCAAAAACTAGAGCGCCTTAACAGTTGTGATGAAATAATTAACATCCGGACTCCTCAAGTCGGAAGTAATATAAATACGTCGTATTTTACATGGTACTATCAAAATGTAAGGGGTCTGCGCTCTAAATTAGATACTTTCTTTCTAAACGTATCTGATTCACACTATGATGTAATCTGTTTGACTGAAACTTGGTTAAATAATGACGTCGATAGTAATGAACTCTTTCCTTTGAATAATTACTTAGTTTTTCGATCAGATAGGAATTTTACAGTCACTGCTCGTTCCAAAGGTGGTGGAGTACTAATTGCCACCAAACACACAAATATTACATCCTTGAATTTAGATCACTTTACTTCAGTTGCCTTAGTCGATATAGTAGGCTGTAAAATTTCTCTCTCAGCCTTTGTTGTAGTAAATATTTTCGTAATTTACATTCCCCTAATTTGTCCTTAAATGATTTTCGCCATTTTTTGAATTACTTGAAGAATATACGTCATGGTTGGACAATGTAATTATTGTTGGAGACTTTAATGTACCGGACTTTGTTGCGTCTACCAATGATACCAAAAGCGTGTTATTAAATAATACAATAAATTATCTACACTTAGTCCAGATTAACAATGTCAAAAATAGTACAGATAGGCTATTAGATCTTGTATTGAACAATGCAATAAATCTCAATTTTGAAGTTGAACAAGAATCTTTCCCACTAGTTGAAATTGATCCGTATCACCCTGCCCTTTCTATCACTGTATCATTTTCAGGAAAAAGTATCAAACATTTTCCTTTTAGCGATGGTACAAAACTTTATAACTTTCGTAAAGCTGATTTTATGAATTTATATCAAGAGCTGGGTTGTACTGATTGGTCTTTCTTATATGATAATAAGTTTGATGATGTAAATGATATGTGTCGGGCTTTTTACGATAAGCTATACCTATTACTTGATAAATTTGTTCCAACTTTAAAATCCTCTACCGGTGTTTATCCGTGTTGGTTTTCTTCTAATTTAAAACGCAAAATTAAAGATAAGAATCGTTCTTACAGATTGTATAAAAAGTTTAGATCACCTTATTATTACAATAAGTTTTCAATAATTAGGCGTGAAGTGAAACTATAATAAACCGTGATTACTGTAACTATATAAACAAAATTCAAACTGAATTTGCTATTAATCCGAAAGGGTTTTGGAATTATGTACGCAGCAAGCATGGATCCGTATCAAAGGTTCCGAATACTATGAGTTATCAAAATGCAAGCTTGACGTCTCCACGTGAAATAATAGAAGGTTTCAAAATTATTTCTCAAGCGTTTTTTACAATAATACTGCTAATAGTACATATGAAACGCCATTTTCAGATAGTTTTTCTATTATACGTAACGTCTCTGCCACTGAGGACGATCTCTTCATTGCCATAAAAAATTAAAATCTAATATGTGCTCTGGGTTGGATGGCATACCTGCATTTTTAATTAAGGACTGTTTGTCCGTGTTGTCCCAACCGCTTTTATTGTTGTTTAATAAATCTTTAAATACAGGTGTTTTTCCAGATATTTGGAAACTTTCAAGAATATGTCCGGTTTTAAAAAAGGCGATCCTGCGTGTGTCACCAACTACCGCCCCATATCTATAATATCTAATTTTGCGAAGATTTTTGAGAGCATTATCTATAGTCAATTATATCCATCGTTGAGGCATATTATTACAGACAAGCAACATGGATTTATGAAAGGCAGATCTACTTTAACAAACTTATCTTGTTTGACCCAATATGTATCAAATTACTTAGATAAACGTGGTCAGGTTGATGTTGTGTACATGGATATGTCTAAAGCTTTTGACAAGATAATACACAGTATATTACTTTCTAAGCTAAATTCTCTTGGTTGCTCGGTAAAACTCTACACTTTTCAAGTCGTACTTAACTAATAGGCAGCAAGTTGTCCTGCATAATGGTTTTAAATCAACCGCATTTGTGCAATCGTGTGGCGTTCCTCAAGGTTCTAACTTGGGGCCGCTTTTTGTTTTTAGTATACATTAATGACATCTCTAACTGCATCAATAATAGCGAGTTTCTTTTATACGCTGATGATATAAAACTCTATAGAAGCATAGATACCACTCAGGACTGCAGCTTATTGCAGAGTGATTTGATTAATATATCTGCATGGTGCGTAAATAATGGATTGGAACTTAATATTTCTAAATGTAATGTAATGTCTTTCTCAAAATGTTATAATGTACTGCAATTTCCCTATAAAATCAATGGTATTACATTAGGTAAATTGGAATCAGTGAAAGATCTAGGTATCATATTTGATCACAAACTTAACTTCAATGCCCATATTAATTCTATTGTTCGAACATCTTTAAAATGTCTTGGGTTTCTAATACGTAATACACGGCAGTTTACTAGTATCATTACGCTTAGAAGTTTATACTTTTCGTTAGTACGTTCTCGTCTTGAGTACTGCTCTTCTGTTTGGTCTCCTGTCTTTAATTGTCAATCTTTTCATCTTGAAAGTGTGCAGAGACGTTTTGCAAAATATTTGTATTTAAAGGTGCACTCCATTTATCCACCTCGTGGAATCGATCAAAGTTTTTAAATAGCCAGTTCAGTCTTGATACACTCGTTGTCAGAAGAAATAGATCTGACTTAATGTTTATTGGTAGACTGGTCATGAATTTAATTGACAGTTCATATTTATTATCATGCATACAATGGAATGTACCTACAGTGTAAACCAGAAACAATTTTGGCAATTTTATTCTTTCACATTTTTATTATTGTTTTCGTTCTAGTATTATTTTGACATTGTTAACCATTAGCATTATTTTATTACTATTAATTTTTCAATACAACGATTATGTCTTGTTTGTTGTTGATGTAATACATTTGTAGGTACTGCTATTATTATTTATTTGTTTTATGATACATTTCTAATTTGTCCTGTAATTGGGGATTAATTTTCCTGTTGGGCAATAAAGGATTATTATTATTATTATTATTATTATTATTATTATTATTATTATTATTATTATTATTATTATTATTATTATTATTTTTTTTTTTTGTTTTAAAGCATCGGCTACCAGGGCCATTAGCTTTGCACTTATATCAACAGGTAAGCTTATATTCCATCAGGTAAGTTTAAAATTACTATATTTTTTCAAATATTTCCACCTTTTTAAGAATCTTATTGTAGATAAAATCTTTTCTTTTTCAGACATTCCACCGCTGCAACACCTCGCAATTCGTACTCCTGACGTTGTGGTTCGTACATCTGACAAGTTTCAACGATATGCACAACGGTTAATTCTACGTTGCATAAAGAACACATCGGCTTCGGATCTCCACTTAAGATATAGCTATGTGTTAGTCTAGTATGTCCTGAACGTAACCGGAAAGCACGCACAATATCTGGCCTTGGTAAGTTTATAAAAGTGTATGTATTTTTCACCTCGGGTTCAATTTGCCTAAGCAACGTAACCGCAGTACTCCACTCTCTTTGCCATTCTGTCATTATCTTTTCTTTCACGATATTTTTAAATTCTGATTTTGTTGGTGTCTCATCATTTATACGAGTTTCCACAATTTGCTTGGGAAATTTTTGTCCGATTTTTACCAGGTATTCAGAGTATCTAACTGCCAGAGGTCTGGTTATTGTTGGTTTTTGGCATAATCCTCATAGGTAGAAAAAGAAATTTAGAATTTGGGTTTCTGGAATTACACTTTACGTTCGTAATGTAAGAGTTAATTAGTACTTTCCTTCTATATTGTAGGGGATCATTCCAGATTCGCAGTACAAACTTTGCCGAGGAGTAGTAGGGAACGCACCTAAACAATATCGAATGCTCATGCAATGGATCTTATCGAGCATCATCAGTTGCGTATTTCTTGCCGAAGAATATGCTGCACATCCGTAATCGATTTTTGATAGAACGACGGCTTTATATATATTCAGCAAAGACTTTGGATCTGCGCCCCATTTAGTGCTGCTTAGTACTTTTATGACGTTAAGCGCTTTTTACACTTACGCACCACTGAATTTATATGTTCTCGCCAGTTAAGTTTACAGTCAAACATCAGACCCAAGAATTTAACGACGTTTACACATTCTATTGCCCTATCTCCTAAGTAAAGTAAGGGATCGTAGTGCGGTTTTCTTAATCGACAAAAGTGAACACATTTGGTTTTTCTTGAGAAAATACATACCCTATTTCTTCACTATTGTTGATAATTTGGTTTATTGCTGTCTGTAATCGTCTTGTAATTTGTCCGACTACCTTGCCGCTACTAAATATGGCCAAGTCATCTACATACAGGCAGTACCGCACTTTCGTATCGATTTTCATGGCTATATCATTGATTGCTATTGCAAACAAGGTGCAGCTGAGCGTAGATCCTTGTGGAACACCGTTTTCTAACGTTCTTACACTAGAATAGTTATCGCCATTTCTTAGTCTAAAGCGTCTATCAGTGAGGAAGGATTTGACAAATAACGGAAGTTTTCCTCTCAAACCAAATTTATGCATCTTTTCGAGTATTCCGTACCTCCAAGTCATATCGAACGCTCCTTTTATGTCAAAGAACACTGCGACTAGGTGTTCACGCTTTCTGAAAGTTTCTTGAATGTGATGTTCCAAAAGTACCAAGTGGTCAGCGGTCGATCTCTTTTTCTATAACCTGCCTGTTGTTTCACTAATAGATTATTTTCTTCTAGAAAAATTTGAAGCCTTTTGTTCACCATTCTCTCAAATATTTTGCCCATGCAACATGTAAGACTAATGGGACGAAAACTAGAGGGCGATAGTTTAGATTTGTTCGGTTTTAGAATTGGGATAACCGTTGCCTCTTTCCAGGAATCAGGATAAGTATTCTCTTCCCACAGTTTATTATATAATTTTAATAAAATGTTTTTCATTTCAGGTATTAAATTCTTGAGCATATCGTTGGATATCGTGTCTGGACCAGGAGCGCTGACTTTGGATTTGTTGAGGGCCTCTTCGAGTTCCAACAAGCTAAACGGTAAGTTATAGTAATAGCTGTTTTCAGTATTAAAGTCTAATGTAACTTCTTCTCTTAGGTCTTTATTTTGGAGAAATTTTGTGCTATAATTGGTCGTCTTACTCACACTCTCAAAATAGTTAGCCATCATGTTAGCTATAATTGTGGTGTTTTGTTCTATATGTCTCGAATCTGTCTCTAACGCGTTAATTAAACTTGGAGGATTATATCCCGTCACAGCTCTTACTTTTTTCCACACAATAGACATAGGTTCGTTGCGTGTTATTGTCGAGGTATAGGTGTTCCAACTGTTTCTTTTTCTTTCGAGAATACATTTTCTGGCATTTGCTCTGGCTTTTTTGAATACGATTAGATTTTCAGTTGTGAGATACTTTTTATACTTATTGAACGCTTGTTTTTTTATTTTTATAGCATTCTTAACTTCTTCATTGAACCACGGCACTAGTTTCTTTATAGGTTTACCTCCAGATTTAGGTATACTTTTGTTGCAGCTAAGATAATGTTGTTCGTAACGTTTTCTACTGAAACATCTAATGGGCAAACTAAATTTTTACAAAACTTTTCCCAATCTGCTTTTTTGTGTTCCATCGGATGGGAACCGCGTTTGTGATTTTGGAATGTCAAATTCGATAACGATTGGAAAATGATCACTATTCCAAAGATCTTCTTCAACCTTCCACGTTACTCTGGTTAGTAATCTACTAGAGGCTATAGATAGGTCAATTGCCGAAAACGTATTCGATTTTGTGTTAAAACTCGTCTTTGATCCTGTGTTTAGCAAAATTAATTTTTCATTTTCTAACCAGCGTTCGAGCAGTTGTCCTCTGGAGTCTGTTTTAATGGATCCCCACAATAAATTGTGAGCATTAAAGTCGCCTATTAAAATGAACGGATGATTTAACTGTTCCACAACGTGGTTCAGATCCTCTAGTGTCCAGCTTGCGTCAGGTAAGTAAACGTTACATAAAGTTATTTTTATAGGAACCGTAATATTTACAGCTACAACCTGTAAACGACTACGTACTTGGAGATCGTTATAAATGGCATCTTGCCTCAAGAATATAGCAACTCCTCCGTGTGCCCTTTCACCACCAATTGCGTCCTTTCTTACCATGTAATAATTTTTAAATTGTAAGTTTGTTTTGGTTTTAGGTGCGTTTCTTGTATAGCGAGACATACTGGATCGTGTTCTTGTAATAACAGTTTGATGTGGCAATAATTATGTACACATCCTCGACAGTTCCACTGTATAATTTTGTTGGACATATATATATTTATATATATATATAAATTGTAAATAATTTAAAGGACTATTACAAAAACAAATAAATAAATAAATGTATAAATAAATAAATAAATTCTCTATGTATAAATATAAATAAATACTCTGGACTACAAACACAATTATCACAGGTATTATCACAGATTTTATCACACTTTAGGTAGCCCTCTTCCGAGGTTTACCTTTCGGCCACCCCTTGGTCTTTTTGGCTTGGTAATAGACGCCTCCGAGTTACCGGAGTCGTCTTCCGAAGAATAACTCACATCTATCGTCTCCTGACGTTTTCTTTTCAGATCCTACATCAGACAACGCAGGACCTTGACTGGATAGCGAGTTGACTCGTGACCTCGTCACCGGTGGAGGTAGTAGTAGAACTTTAGGCGGTTCTTCTCGCTGTTTTGTTACAAAAACTTTCTTTAGCATGGTAACTAATGTAGGTACCAGCTCTTTCACTAATTGGGCGATGTCAAGTTGGGGCGTCTTTTCCGCCATCTTGGCGTAAGAGATACCTTGGTGTGGAGTTTGTGAGACAACTTTCCTACGCGCATCGAGATATGAAATGTTTTCTTTAGCTTTAATTTCTTGAATGGCCGATTCTTGTTTAAAGATAGGGCAATTTCTAGAAATGGCTAAGTGATTCCCTTTGCAGTTAACACATTCGATGGGTTCGTCGCAACGTTTGCCGTTATGCAGCTCTTTTCCACACATGCACACTTGCATATTGTCGCAGCGTTGTGCTGTGTGTCCAAATTTCTGGCACCGGAAACACCTCATTGGAGCTGGAACAAAAGACGTACCGGTAGGACCAAGTAACCTGCTTTGATTTTGGTAGGCAACTTCGGGGTATTAAAAGTCAGTACATGGTTCGGTGTGTCTTGCAACTCACCGTCTACCTTTTTCTCATCCTTCTGACCTCTATAACCCCTTGGCTCTTAAGCTCTGCACATATTTCTTCGGTAGAGCACATTAAAAGATCCTTACAATTGATCACTCCCTTGCTATAATTTAAGGTGTTATGAGGGGTAACCTCAATCTTATCACTTCCTAATCTACCTGCATTTAATAATTTATTGGCTTGCGCCGCACTCACAGTTTCTATTAGCAAACCATCCTTCACCTTCCTTACACTTTTCATCTCTCCTATTAATCCAAACAACTGTCTCTGAATCAGGAACGGGCTGTCTTTACTGAAGTCGCCGTCGACTTTCTTAACGACCAAGAACCGGGGTATGACCGCCTTTTCTTGGCTCGCGTTAGGGTTTTAAAAGGACCCTTACCTTCACCCGAAATTGAGGGAGCGGGTGCCCCTAAAGATTCGTCCATGTTCTTGCCGTGTCCGTCAACATTGGGCTGACAACCCGCGTTAGAGGTAGCCCTACCCTCTAACGCATCCGAGGCATTACTATTCACGTAATTACATTATTTTGCATTTTTAAGCTACTGCCAGCTATACAGGGTGTAAAAACGTCCACCTTGACAGAGCCCTGTCGTACCATTAACTTAATGACGGTAGTATCAAGGTAAGGGGATTTGATACGACAGTGGTCCCCTGGCCCGCTGAAGAGCTCAGGGCCCTGGTTCGCTAAGCCCGTACCTGCATGCAGGCCCCTGAGGGGTATTATTATTATTATTATTATTATTATTATTATTATTATTATTATTATTATTATTATTATCGTTTGGACCATAAGCAATATTAGTATGATGCGATTTTTACCCACATGCACCGAATTTCTCATAGATATTAAAAAATTGTCTCAAATTGATCATAATGTCTCAGAAAAACTGAGATATTTATGAGATATATCTGAGAGATACTCAAATGAATCTATAAATCACATCAGATGTTAAACATCTATAGTTGGTCTCAGAAATATATCACATTTTCTACAAATACTTCGGAGAGAATTGTATACATTTACGAAACGTCTCATATATATTTTTTATCTCAGTCTTGAATATCTCTTTAGTGGACGTAAGGCGAAATACGTTTCGCTCAACAAAATGTGAGCTTCTTCAGTAATTTGTAATTTAAAATAAATCAAGTTAATAAGAAACGGCAATGGCAATTTATGTAAGTAATAGCACAAGGTGGTGATACAATGAACAACCAATGTTAAATATGTAATTTATTTTTTTTACGCACACGCTCTATCCTGAAAATCATAACAAAATAACAAAAAACGAGTTTCTATAATTCACAGGAATAATAATAATAATAATAATAATAATAATAATAATAATAACCCCTGTGGGTTCCGGGTTAGAATAGGCCGCAGGAGTGTCCCGCCTGTCGTAAGAGTCGACTAAAAGGACAACAGCTAATAGGGCTAACCCCCCTTGTTAGTTTGAAAAACCGGTTCCAAAACACAATACAGTAGCCTCGGAAAGACACAGCCACGGTCAAGGGCAGAGCCAAAATAATGTTCAGCTTGACCAAAATGATGACGACCACGCTATTGCTAATGGACCAGTTGACAATGTTTTGCCTGCTAGCCAGCCGGCAACCACCAAAGCTGGATTACGAAGACAACGCATGACTTGGGATAAAGATATGAACGAACACATCATGCGCTGTTACTACAAAATTACCAAACTAGAAACACAAAATACCGGATTCAGAACTTAACTACATCAAATGTTTTTACAAAAATACCCGGAATATACCAACGTCACCGAACAGAGATTAGTTGACCAGAAAAGAGTTATCGTTAAAAACAACAGAATAACAAGAGAAACACTAGAGGAACTCAAAGAAGAAATAGCCAGGGAACTCAGACACGAAGAAACAAGATCACAAATGAAGAAGAAAACAAACAAGAAATAATCAACATACAACAAGAACAAACTATCATACACCAACCAATACAATACCAACACACCAGGATACAACACAACTTAAACAAAGTATAAATAATCAACTACGAAACAATATTGCAGAATATTCAAACACAGATCCGCGGAGGCGTCCCAGCTTACTTAAACTGTATTTCCACAAACTCACTAACCAAATTGTTACTACTACTAATCAGGTACTTGCAGCCTACATTAACGATTATAGTAGTCTTGTAGACATACATACACGGATATACTGCGCCGCTAAAACTATAACACAAATAAACTATAAAACTAAAGACAACAAAAACTATAAAAATAATAAAGAAGTACAATCAACATACACACAAGAGTAACAAAAATAAATATTAAAAGGAACAAAAAACCCCAATGGCAAAACCGGTTGGAAAACCAAATTAATAAATTGTGTACGAATATTGGAAGACTAACACAATTCACGAAAGGTAACAAGTCTGAGAAGATATTACAAAAGTTAAAACACATAATAACCGAAAAGAACCACCAAGAAGTAACACTGGATAGGATTAAACAAAAACTGGCTGTGTACTCAGCTCGACTTCGGAGATACAACACTTCAAACCAGAGACAAATTCAGAACAAACTCTTCCAGACCAATAAAAAAATCTTCTACCAAACACTGAACCAGATAACCGAGTTCCCCATCATCCTACCTACACAAGAACAAGTAACAACATTCTGGTCAGAAGTCTGGGCCCAACCAAAATATCACCTGCAAGAGACGGAGGATACAACAAAGAACGAAAGCAACAACACGGCCTACAAGAACAGTCAGACCACACAATCAACGTCGAAGAGCTGAAAACAATTATTCAAAAAACACACAACTGGAAATCACCTGGAGTCGACCAAATACACAATTTTGGTACAAGAAAATGACAAGTACACATCCATATCTGACAACACACATCAATCAAATCATGAGCAATCCACACTTGTGTCCACACTTCCTCACCGAAGGAAAAACATACATCAAACCAAAATGTACCGAAACACAAAACCCATCTAACTACCGGCCCATCACATGTTTCCCCGCACTGTACAAAATAATCACCTCAATCATAACCAACAAGATAGAGAAACATTTAACACAAAATCACATACTAAGCGAAGAACAAAAAAGATGTAGGAAACACAGTCAGGGGATGTAAAGAACAGCTCATCATAGATAGTATCATATTGAAACAAACAGTAAAAGAAAAACGAAACCTCATAACATGCTACATAGACTACAAGAAGGCCTTTGACTCGGTTCCACACACCTGGCTCCTGGAAATACTGAACATATACAAGATAGACCCGATAATACACAATCTGCTGAGACATTTGATGTCATAATGGAAAACACGAATTTACCTACACTCAGACAATATTAGCATACAAACAGACACAATCAATATCAACCGAAAAATATTTCAGGGAGACTCGCTGAGCGCCCTCTGGTTCTGCTTCTGTCTTAACCCACTCTCACAATCACTCAACCACACAACACACGAATTCAACATCAAACACAACAATATAACGCAACACAAAATCAACCACCTGCTCTACATGGACGACATTAAAATATACGCAGCCACACGAACACAAATGAACGCCCTACTCAAGATTACAGAAACATTCACAGCGGACACCAGAATGGAGTTTGGAATACAGAAGTGTAAGAAGTTACACATGGTGAAAGGAAAGTGGACAGAAGGAAGAGACAGAAACACTACACAATGAAACAATGGATAACATGGAGCTGAAGGAAACATACAAATACCTAGGTTTCAAGCAAAACTACCAAATAGACCACACCACAATTAAAAAACAACTTAAAGAAAAGAACAATATGTAACCAGACTTATTTCCAAACTTAACAGCAAAATACATACAAAGCCATTAACACATACGCTGTACCAATATTAATATATTCATTTGGAGTAATACAATGGACCAATACAAACCTAGACGAACTCAACAGAGTAACCAGAACAACTATGACCAAATACAAGAACCATCACCCTAAAGCCTGCATAGAGAGACTGTACCTTCCCAGAGAACAAGGTGGAAGAGGAATAATAGACATAAAAGTCTTCCACAATAAACACATATCTTCTCTCGCACAATATTTTCACTCCCGACAAGACAGTACACTACACACAGCCATCGCCAAAGCGGACAAGAAATACACGCCACTAGACTTACATATACCACGACCACCCCAACAACACAACAACCCACACACGCAACTCATTGAGACACTCACACATTCAAAAAGCAGTAATTCTCAACACAACAACAATAGTCAAGAAGTTTCTTCAACAATAGTCCAATAGATACACTGGCTTGAACTTGCATAGCCCGTTCAAACTAGCACAAAACCAGACTGTTCACACGTCTGTAGAAAAGAAAACACCATAATAATAATAATAATAATAATAATAATAATAATAAGGGCGTAGATAGACTGAGGGCAGATATGGATATTATATCTGAATTCTTGAAAAACAACAAGTCTAAGAAGGTGTTAAGGAAAACAAGAGAAATCGCCAGAAGAGCTAAAATCCCTGAAAAGGATCCAGAATATAATAATAAGCTATTGACCTCCAAGATCGATTTAGGCAAAAGCTAAAGCCAAAGGCTCAAGATTAAGACGATATAACGAACTATCGCAAAGAAAAGAACAAAATAGAGAGTATCATACTAATCATAAGAAGTTTTTCAGAAAACTAGAGCAAGGCGACGATGACACTGATATCAAAATAGGACATAATGAACTCAGTCAGTTTAAAAATTTCTGGAAATCTATATGGGGAAGAGCAGACCCGTACAATCAGGAAGCTGAATGGATTGGAAGTATAGAGAGAGCTAATGCACAAATACCGCGTATGAATCTCCTAGAATTCACCAAGGAAGACATAGTAAAGGCAGTAAAAGATCACAAAACTGGAAAGCGCCAGGACCAGATAGACTTCGAAATTTCTGGATCAAGTACTTTAGCGCCACGCACGAGAGACTCGCTTATTGCTTTACGCAGGCGCTTCACGACCCAAATCAAATACCTACCTTCTTATGCCAGGGCAATACTTTCTTACTATATAAAAGGGCGATACCGCACAACCTCAAAATTATAGACCAATAACATGCTTATCAGTAGTATACAAATTATTTACTTCGGTAATTAATGAAAAATATACCAGCATTGCAGTGTTAACCAAATTTTCTCGGAGGAACAGAAAGGATGCATAAAAGGGGCGCTGGGCTGTAAGGATCAGCTAACCATAGATTCAGTAATCTTAAAACAAGTCCAGAAAATGAAACGAAATTTAAATATATGTTACATCGATTACAGAAAAGCATATGATTCTGTTCCCCACGACTGGTTAATAAAAGTCCTCGAAATATATCAAATATGCCCACGCATAATAGCTGTCCTGAAACACCTAATGACGTCATGTCCACTATGTGGGTTTCAAGGAAAACATAGGAACTGTGGACATAAATAGGGGAATATTTCAGGGAGACTCTCTTTCCCCTATATGGTTCTGCTTAGCTTTGAACCCAATGTCTTCCTTATTAAATAACGCAGATGCTGGATATAGGTTGAATCTCAGAAGCAAATGTCGAATATCTCATCTACTGTATTGCTTAATATTAAGTATCTGTGCTTAAATCAAGAAAATAACATGAGACGTTACTTCCATTCAACTAACAGCAATTTGATGCAGTTAGTGGTTCAATCAGATAAGGGTTTTACTCCACTGAATCTTGCACAGCGTATGCGGCAAGATGAACTACCAACAAGAACTGAAAATATTAACGCTTGGCAAGAACAATCGATGCATGGTAGATACCCCAAACTGATAAAAATGGATAACGTAGATAAATTATCATCGCTTAGTGATCCACAGTTATACCCGGAGACAGAAGGCTTCCTTATTGCAATATAGGACCGGGTAATTCGAACACGTAATTACGAAAAACATTGTTTAAAGCTAAATATAGAAGATAAATGTAGAAAATGTAGAGCTGTCGGAGAAACCATCAAACATATCACAGTAGGATGTCCAGCTCTAGCTGATAAGGCATACCTTGGCCGGCACAACCAACTAGCCAAAATAATCCACCAACAACTTGCACTTAAACATGGACTTCTGAAAACTACACCCCGTCCTTACTATAAATATGAGCCGATGCCAATTCTTGAAACACCGGACCACTTATTATATTGGGACAGAGTCATAACAACTGATAGAACAGTTGACTATAACAGACCGGATATTGTGTTTATTGATAAGAAAAGAAGCAACAGGCACCATTATTGACATCGCGGTACCTTCTTCACACAATATTATGAAGACTGAACAAGAGAAAGTCACAAAATATGAAAATTTGGCGTATGACCTAAAAAGGCAATGGAAACTGAGAAATGTGACAATTCTTCCTTTTGTGATCTCGATTGAGGGTATCCTAAGCAAAGGTTTCCTGAATAACTTAAATAACATCGGACTACCCAATAAAATCGTTAATGTGGGCAGCGTGCCATAATACTGCAAACTTGCCACATAGTCCGAAAATTTTAGGCTAGCAAAAGGAGTTGAATTACTTTCTTACTAGTAATAAAACCGTAACCAACATTAAAAGTTGAGAATAAGGAATAATAATAATAATAATAATAATAATAATAATAAATCCCTTAACTTGGGTACAATCGGTGTTTTGGTTTTTCCGGTACGGCAGGGCTCTGCCAAGTTGGACTTTTTTCCACCCTGTGAGCTGGCAAGAGCTATAAAATACAAAAAATGGTATAAACCAAAACACAGGTAATGCCTCGGATGCATTAGAGGGTAGGGCTACCTCTAATGCGGGACGTCAGCTTAATGTTGGCTGAACTCGAGCGAGATAATGGACGTGGATGTGGGTCCATGTAAAAACTCACAATAAACATCGCGAATCAAGAAAAGGCGGTATTTTCCCGGTTCTTGATTGTGAAGAGAAGGAGGGGGATTTCTTTAAAGAGAGTCCCTCTTCATACAAAAAGTTTTGTTTGGATTAGTTGGAGAACTTAAAAATATAAGAAAAGTTCGAGAAGGATTATTTGTGGTAACGGTTTCAGCAGCCCAGTCCAATAAGCTGTTAAATACTACTAGAGTTGGAAATTATGATGTTATAAATTGTACGGTGGACAAAATTTCAGAAAAACTGAAAAGTCAAGGAGTTATTGGAGTGCGACGTATCAAGACCAAAGTCAATGATCCAATTTGTGATACTGCCAATCATGTTTTAACGTTTAATACGCCTAAGTTACCAACTAAAATTAAATCTGCATTTTATCAGTTCTGGTAAGATTATATAACCGTCCCCATGCGTTGCTATAGATGTTTGAAATTTGGTCATACATCAATAAGATGTGAGGGTCAACAACTGTGCGGATGTGGTAAGGTTCCTCATGAGGGACAACCGTGTGACAAACCAGTTAGATGTATTCATTGTGATGAAGAACATTTTACAATTTCCCGATCTTGCCCGATATATAAGCGAAAAATGGCCATTCAGGAAATAAAAGCGAGAGAAAACTTACCATATGCTGATGCAAAGAAGAAGGTCATCACTGTTACCCCGTCGCCTAATATGTCGTATGCCAAAGCGGCGTCTACACCAGTGAATGTTGATACGCAATCTCTGTCAGAGAAGTATTTCCTTCATTGGTTGAAGCTTTAAGTCATGTTTTGTTTTTAAGGAACCCGCTAGATCATGTCAGTTTGTCAGTGCAAATGTTACAGACATAGACATTGAGTTTCTGATACTGAAGCGGAAGAAGATGCTAGAAAGGTAACTGATAAAAGAAATGTAATTTGTGAAACTGAAACAGGAGCAGCAAAAGAAAAGAGCTTTCTCCTGCTCTAGTATTACTTCTCTATCGGTACTATTGACGATGAAGTAGTAGAAAAGGCTAAATCACAAGGCAAAAGAAAAACAGGTTGGGTCAAGGGAAAACCGAGAGGTTCGTGGCACAAATCTCACGGCAAGCTCAAACCAACTACTGGTAAAAGTTAGTGCTGTGATATTTATCTGTGATATTTTTTGATACGTTTATTTATTTATTCGTGTTGTATTTGATATTCACATAGTTATTTAGTTATTTATTTACAGATATATTTATTTATTTATTTATAGATATATATCTCTCTTCTCTACTGCTCCATATAGTTACCGATGTGTTTTATTGGGACTGAAGGATATATATTCTAGGGATCCAATAACGCAAAATATAAGGCACTAGTCAAGCACCTCCAGAAGACCTGTAAAATAACTTTCATCTGGACTCCCAGTCACATTGGTGTGATGGAAATGTTAAGATAATTTTACATGCACTTCAATTTTTTGAATTTGGCGGTCGGTTGGGAACATCCCCACAAACTTGAGTGTGAGCGGGCTTCACCGCGTATTAATGCAATGCACGCTCGAGAGACGAGTCGCAATGTATGATTCAATGCATTATAAAATTTTAATAAATGTATTAAAATCAAATCAAAACAATTAAAATTTAAACTACAGTCCACTCTATCTAAACAATTTTGGTCCATCTCGCTGGATAAAGATAAGATTTTGATGAAATTTTATCAGCATATGAAGATTAAATCGCTGTTGCCGTTGCCTTCACGAGGTTCGACACCGCTATTGAGAGGCCATCGATGAATGTAGTT
The DNA here is from genome assembly GCA_030710515.1 of Abscondita cerata. Taxonomy (NCBI): domain Eukaryota; kingdom Metazoa; phylum Arthropoda; class Insecta; order Coleoptera; family Lampyridae; genus Abscondita; species Abscondita cerata. The sequence goes on from JALBCR010000633.1 coordinate 280,244, forward strand.
GGGTTTACCATGTAAGTCATTTTTGCACACTCCTAATACGTAAGTTCAATTTGTCTGTAAACAATTAAATATAAATCATTAGTAATGGCTAATGAAGAGGTAAATGATATGCATGCTTTAAACCGTAAAAGAGGTGCAGTAAAGCGCAAATTAACCAATTTTACAAATTATTTACATCCAATTGATGTTAAGTTTGTTAACAATGAAATCTTAGATTGCAAATGCATTGCTGAGTTAAAAATTAGAATGAATGCATTCAAATTAATTTATGCGGAATTCGAAGTAATTCAAAAAATGATATTGAATTGTTGTGTTCAGATAATGATTTGGAAACGCAATACGACGAAAGATGTTCGTTTGAAAATAATTACACAAAATGTATTAGCAAATGCAAAAATTATTTTAGACAGCTACGAAAAATGATCGCAATTCCGATGAGGGTCGGCGATCAAGTAGCGGTTCGGTCGATTCATACTTGTCGAACGTTGGCCGTGTTGTTTCCGACGTTCAGAGGCATAAAGTTACCGGTTATAAATTTACCGAAATTCAATGGAAATTTTAAAAATTGGATTGAGTACCGTGATACTTTTGACTCTTTAATTCATTCAAATAAAAGTATAAGTACCATTCAGAAATATCATTATTTAGGGCTTCCTTAGAAAACGATGCGTTGAAAACTATTCAATGTTTAGATTTTTCAACCGAAAATTATGAAATCGCGTGGGATATGCTAAATGAACGATTCAATAATCAAAGTGATTATTAACACATAATCACATAAAAGCTATTCTCGAATTAAAATGTAACAATTATGAATCTTCAAGCAATTTAAGAAGCTTGTTAGATACCGTTTGTAAACACATTAAAGCATTAGAAATGTTAAAATTACCAGTTCAATATTGGGATGCATTTCTAATATATATTATTAATTCAAAATTGTGTCGTGTTACACAAGAAGAATGGGAAAAATTTCAATATGCAATTAAAAGTCCCAATTTAAATGATATGAAAACGTTTTAAATCAACGTGCAAATTTTTTGAAACAATCGAAATTAACAAATATGATAAAGGTGATAAAAATCAAACTAATACTAAAGTACGATCACTTGTTTCCACTAGTTTTAGAAAATATAAATGTAATTTTTGTAAAGAAATCACAAGATTTATAATTGCACCGAGTTTGAGAAATTGTCGATTGATGATCGGTTCAAACATGTGGAAAAATTAAATTTGTGTAATAATTGCTTGTGCGTAGGACACAATGCAAACGATTGTAAATCAAAATTTATTTTATAAGGTTTGTGCCGACAAACATAACACTTTAATTCATATAAAATAACGATGCTAGTTTAAAGTCTACCGAAAGGCAGGTGTCTTTATCAACGCGGGAAAAGACGTTTATGTATTGCTTTCAACAGCACTTGTGTCCAATTTTAGATGCACAAGGAAATTCCCATTTAGCACGCGCTCTATTAGATAGCGGGTCGCAATCAAATTTTATAACAAAAGATTTATGTGTAAATTAAAATTAAAACAAATACCTACAGAGACATCCGTAATAGGGATAAATCAAATAAATTCAAAGCTAAATTTAAAATGCAATGTACAAAATTAAATCACGTTTCAATGATTATTGTACTGAATTTCCATGTTTTATAATAAATAAAATTACGGACGATTTGCCAGCTTGCGTAATTGATGTAACAAGTTGGAATATTCCTACTGGAATAAGCTTAGCAGATCCAAAGTTCAATGAGTCTAATCAAGTAGATTTACTTTTAGGTGCGGGAATATTTTGGAATTTGCTACTAAGCAAAACTATTCATTTAGGGAAAAATAAACCAGTATTACAGGATACGAAATTAGGTTGGGTTGCCGCGGGTGTGCTTGGCAATTCAAATGGAAAAATTCTCATAATTTTTTAGTAACAAAATGAAAGCGATGTTACAGATTTAAATTTTGATTTAAAAGATTTTGGGAATTAGAGGATGTTGAAAATGAATTAGAAAATTTTACATTAGATGAAGTTCAATGCGAAAATCACTTTGTAAATACTTTCACAAAAATGATAATGGTAGATTTGTTGTTCGGATACCGTTTAAACATTCACCCAATTTGTTAGGTGATTCGAAACAAATAGCGTTAAAAAGATTTTGAATTTAGAAAAAAGGTTTCAAACTGATGACAAGTTAAAACAAATATTTAGAATTAGGACATATGTCAAATGTACCTTACCAATAAGCACCAAATCTTTGTTTTTTAACTCATCATGCGGTATGGCGCTTAGATAGCGTATCGACAAAATTAAGAGTTGTTTTTGACGGTTCGGTTGCTACCGATTCCGGTTGGTCACTAAATTCATTGCAATATATAGGAAAACCCAGTGGCGTAACGATCTTGTCCGGGGCCCCGGAGCAAAGCTGCGGTGTGAGGCCCCCGTTATAATTTTATATGAAAAAAAAAGAAAGATATATTTTATCAAACTTTATTACATTTACCTATTTTATTCAGTACAATCTATTGACGTGCTTGTAATATCTCAAAATTTAACCCTACGGACTTTCGCTTTGACGATTATTTCGTCCAGGTTTCCTTTAACGAGTTCGTGACCTTACTCTCGATGGACAATATACTTAAGTCGGCTAGTCTCTCTTGCCCCATCGAATTTCGGAGATAATTTTTATAATTTTCAATTTTGAAAACGAACGTTCCGCAGTTGCAACAGTTACCGGGATAGTTAAGAACAGTAAAATTACTGTGCAAACGTCTGGGAAACTCGATGAAAGAGTAAAATACTCTATGAGTACTAAATTGGCCAACTCCTTAATGGAATGAATTTTAGCAATTTGATTTTGAGACAAGAACGTAAAGATAATAGTTGACTGAACAGTTGTTCAGTTACATCGTCATAATATGTCCTGCTGAATTTGTCACATTTCTTCGCAAGTTCCTCGTCTGAAAACTGCAATAACGCTTGAGGCTGAATAATTGCAAAGGAATCCACTACTTGTTGCAAACCAACAAATCTATTACTTAGTTGAGTAATCAGAATATCTAAACTTGCAAAGTATATATTCACTTGGAATCGCTTCTCGCCGTTAGTTAAACGGTGATCTTCGCACAGTTCATCAAAATGACGTTTTGCTTTTTACCCGTTTTTCACAAAACTCAACTCTTACGCCCCAAGATTTAGCTAACTGTATTGCATCGGATTTAGCTTTATCAAAATCATTCCTAAATTCTTCCAAATCTTTTCGAGCTGCATCGACCAAATCACGAGCTTGCCACAGATCAAAGTCAGACTTTTGAAGATTTTGTGAAACAGTATTTGTTGTGACTAGAATTTTTGAATGTAGAACAACTTGGAGTACAAATTCAAACGTTTCCATTTTTTTTTTCAAATTGCATGCATCGGATCGCTCAGATGCACTTTTGCTTGTTAAAATTATGTTTGTCAAACCTTGCAAAACATTAATATATCTGAAGCGAATAGCTAACAACGAATCATTTCTGCTGGACCACCTAGTAGGACATAATCGTTTTAACTGTAGGTTGTCTGACTTCTTCTCCGAGGATAATAACTCCGAGAGTAAACTCCAACGTTTTATGCTAACGGCGAAAAAGCATAAATTTTCTCTATTATGGCAAAAATTTGTTGACTTCCGGAATGCCATTCAAAAGCATCATTTAGAACAAGATTTAAATTGTGAGCAGCGCAGTGTACGTAAACGGCCCGATCAACTTCATTTAAAATTCGCTTCTGAACCCCGGAATAAGCACCGCTCATAACTGCTGCACCATCATAACCTTGCCCTCGACATTTTGATAAATCAATTCCTAAAAACCAAATAAAAAGCAAGTAAAAATCACATACGTTTCACAACAAAACATAAGTTATTTAAAAACAAAAATATAACGGCAAAAATACCTTTGCTTTTAATACTGTCGATTATATCTTCCTGTAGACCTTGAGCTGAGGCATCTTCAATCTTCTTAAATCCCAGAAATGATTCCATGATTTTTATTTCGGTTGGTCTTCCAACTTCGTTTTGTACTATTTTAACGTAACGAAATACTTGACTCAGTTGATCCACTTTTGTAATATCTTGTGTCGTGTCCATTATAATAGAAAAGAAAGGGGATGAATTTATGTCACTTATGATTTGGTTTGAAACTGTCTGACTTAATAAATTAATCAGCTCGTTCTGGATTGTTGGACTTAAATAACGAATTGAACGTGCGGGTTTGTCAATAAGTTCCTTCAGAGTTGAATCGTAATTGGCGAGCAATTCTACAATTGACAAGAAATTGCCATTTTGCTGATCATTACTACCAATTTTTCGTGATGACCTCTAAATGGAAGATCATTTGTGGCCAAGGTAATTGTGATATTTAAAAGTCGATGGATCACTTTGCGCCAATAAGATTGTTCTTTTAAAATCGCATCTTCGGCATCACGATCAATGGTGGAATTATTTTGCCATATTTCGTAAATGATACAAGCATTCAAGTGAATTTGTGACTTTTCATGCTCGTGTATTTTGCTACTCAATTTTCTCCAGGCACGTACTCCGTCAATCCAAGACGATTGAAAATGTGGACTTTGTCGATCAGCAAATAACCAACATGGTTCACAGTACGCGCTATCCAGTACATTTGAGTAACATAGCCATCTTCTTGGAATTTTAACACCGGCTTTGTTAGTTATTTCGTAAAAGTATTCAGAAAAACGAGATTTAGTTGATTGATCAACAGGAAATGGTCCTCGAGGACGACATGATCCAGTGGAAATGATTCGTTTTTTCTCTTCTACTGTCAGAACTGGATTCTCGAAAATTCCTTTATCAGATGGATGAAAATCATTTTTCAGATTGGTCAAAGTTTTTGTAGTTTCGCCTAAAATCTCTAAATCTGGATTTTGGCTGTAATAAAAATAATATAGTTATCATTTCATAATCTCTTTATAGTGCATGGCTATATATATATTTACACTTCCTACGCAATTATTTTATAAGTACAAAAAATGTGTTTATTATCTGATACATACATAGTGATTTCAGAAATTTCTTTCTTATCGGTGTCCAAGTCTGAAATGGTGGTGACTAGTTCTGACGGAATAATTTCGACAAATTGATTACAACCTGCGGTTTCACTAAAAATAATAGTACACACTAATAGTACACCATATTCGGGAAAAATTATAAGAAACATTACTGATTAGGTTACAAAATATTTGTTGTTTATGATGTTAAATTATTAAAAATCAATCAAATTTTGTCATTTTCAATACATTACCTAATCGTATCAACTGTTGCAGCATTCTCATCTGAATAAAAAAAAGACGTAATTGGTCGTAACTTTTTAGCATTGTTAAGGCGCTCCATTTTTATTTTTCTTTTTTGATATCCGCTTATATATTTTCGATTTGATGCCATTCTTCTTGTTTTTCACCAAATGAACGATCACAACACACTTTGTCTCTCAACACCCAACGTTTGAGTTTGAATATCCTAGTGATACCGTATTTCCGTAATATACACATGGACTAAAGTAAAGCTCAGCCCTTAAGGCATTTTCAATTTTTGTTTTCTACATCCCTTAGCCAATTTACGTAATATTTTGTTGTTCAGTTAATTATTTGTGTGTATACAATATAATCAAAAAAATGTTCTTAATGAAAAGCATTAAGAGCGTTTTTGTACAGTTTGTATAGTTTTTGAAAATATATCGGTTAGAATAATTATAAATTGTCATTTGTCATTTAAAGTGATTAGGAAATAAGTATTGAAAACTTTTACTTTGATAGAATTTTTTAAAAGGTGGTTACCACACAAGCTGCATGAAATATGGCAAGTTAATAACAATGCATTGTTAATTCCTTAATTACTAATAACAATAGTACCGCGCTAATGGTAATTGCTAATGCTATTAAAAAAACCTGTAAATATACGGAAACAGTGATTGTTCATTTATAACCAAAAGTTTGAGAAAAACTATCATGAAAACTTTAATTTTGATAATTAGAATGCCACAGCACCTAGGGCAATCAAAAACTTCTTTGAAAGGAAGAATTAATTCTATTTGTTAACTAGTGACGGAAAAAAATAAAATTGTGTTATTTCAAGATGAAACACAAATAAAAGAACAATACCTATTCATTGTGTTTTTGAAACACCTGCAATATAAGATATAAAATAAAAGCAGGGTAAACAAATCCATTGTTAGAGGATTACGAACTCATTTCAAAATTGTACACAGTTTGCCTGCACTAAGTATTTTATGCCGCAGGGATGTCCACAGAGTATAGAGTATAGATATAGCGCGGCAAGTGCAGTGTCAGGGCGACTGCAGCAAAGTCGAAAGATTCGTTAAATTAACAAAATTTCAGTAAAAAGTAAAATTTTTAAGTAAATACGTCTTCGTCTGTCTGTTATTTTTATTTTAAGTACTATTTCTAAGAACGGATTAAAATCCGGAAGGATTAAGTTTAAGAAGGTACCTACGTATAGAGAGAGAGGTACATAATAGATTCTTTAAATTTCGGCTTATTACAAAGCTAAAAACACCTTTTTCGTTGGAATGAAATGATTTGCATAGAGGTTTTTTTAAATTGCTTACCGCTTGTTTATTTTTCTTCAAAACAAAATGCATTTGCAAAGTTAACATTGAAAGTAAATTTCGTACAATTTCTTTAATACGGCTTCGTTTCTTAAGAGAAAAAAAAATTAAATATTAATAGTTCGGGGCCCTCGTGACCGCGGGGCCCCAGACAATTGCACCGGCTGGACCGGCGATAGTTACGCCACTGGGAAAACCATATCAAAATGAGATATTTTCTATGCTAATTAGATTTAGAAAATACAAATATGTAGTCTGCGCTGATATTCAAAAATGTACAGACAGATATTAGTTGATCCTGCAGATCGACCATTACAGCTAATATTATGGCGCGATAATTCGAATGAAGAAATATCGCAGTTTATTCTAAATACTGTTACTTATGGTATGGCATCGTCTCCATACTTAGCGTTACGTTGTTTGCTACAAATTGCTATTGAAAATGAACAAGAATTTTCGATTGCTTCAAATATAATTCGTAAAGATTTTTATGTAGATGATCTTGTTACGGGTTTTGATAATGAAGACGAAGCTGTAACAGCTTGCTCAGATGTTTCATATTTGTTAAAGAAATCGGGTTTTATATTGACAAAATGGGTAAGTAATAGTATGAAAATCTCAAAAGAGTTTTGTTTATCAAATACTGATTACATTATTACTGATAAAGTCAAAACACTGGGAATGCAATATAATACCACTGACGACGTTTTGTCTTTCAATATCACTAAATTAGAAATTGTCCAAAATATAACGAAAAGAAAATTGTTATCCGATATTTCCAAGTTTTATGATCCTTTAGGACTAATAAGCCCTTGCATTATACTTGCAAAAATAATTATCCAAAAATTATGGACGTTAAAGTTGGATTGGGATGATGAAATTCCAAGTGATCTTCAAACAAAATGGATTCAATTTAGTAAAAGGCTAAATGATTTACATGATCTGAAAATAATCAGAAGAGTGATTTGTGAAAATGCTAATAATATTCAATTACACGGCTTCTGCGATGCCAGTAAAACGCATACGCAGCTGCAATATATATACGAAGTGTGAACGACTATAAAACGAAAGTTAGCTTAATATGTTCAAAAACTAAAGTAAGTCCTTTGAAAGAATTAAGCACTCCACGTTTAGAATTGTGTGGTGCAATTTTACTGACAAAATTATTGACGAAGGTATTGAATGCACTAGATCAAATGAACTTAGATTACTATTTATGGTGTGATTCAAAAGTAGTTTTAAGTTGGATAAATATGCCAATTAAAACGCTAACGGTATTTGTAGCTAATCGTATAAATCAAATTAGGCAAAAACAAAGGCAAACAAATGGTTTTATGTCAATACAAAGGACAACCCTGCTGACTTAGCTAGCAGAGGTGTAATGCCAAATAAAATTATGAATTCAGATTTATGGTGGAAGCGGCCACAATTTCTTTATGAAGATACAACAATGTGGCCTAAAACAGATATTTCTTACGATAGAGAAGTACCAGAACTAAAATTACAAATAAATTTAGGTTGTAAATGTTGAAAATTCTGCCTGGTTAATTAATAGGTTTTCTTCTTACACAAAATTAAAACGTATATGTGCTTATATTTTAAGATTCATCTACAATTTAAAGGCAAGCAGATCAAATTTACAAAAAAGAATAGGTGTATTAACTGTTAACGAGCTGAATGAATCAAATGTTAAACTTATCACATTATCGCAGAATGACAGTTTTTCAAAAGAAAAAGAACTCATAAAGGAGTCACTAATTTCAAAAAATAATAGGTTAGCAGCCCTTACACCATTCTTAGATACGGACAATTTAATTAGAGTTGGGGGGAGGTTAAAACATTCTAACTTACCTTACAATTTCAAACATCCCATTTTATTAGATGGAAAACATTATTTTACTTATCTAATATTTCTCAATGAACATAAAAATTTATTTCATGCAGGACCCCAATTGTTGTTGTCAATCGTGCGACAAAATTATTGGCCTACCTCAGGTATGAATCTCGCAAAAAGATTACTCGTTCTTGTATTCGGTGTTTTAGATCAAAACCGAGAACGTTGGAAGCAATAATGGCTGACCTTCCTAAGGCAAGAGTCAGTGTAAATAGTCCGTTTGAGAATACCCGTATTGATTATGCTGGTCCTTATTTAATTCGTGACAGAATAGGTCGAAATTATAAATTGAATAAGAGTTACATTTGTGTATTTATTTGTTTTGCTTATAAGGCAATACATTTGGAATTGATAACAAACTTAACCTCAGAATGTTTCATCGCGGCATTACGACGATTTACCTCAAGAAGGGGAAAACCTTCCCGTATATTTTCGGATAATGCGACAAATTTTACCGCATCAAACAACGCACTAAAGTGCTTGTACAAATTTTGACAAGTGCAAATGATGAAATTTACATTATGTGCGCGAATGAAAATATTGCGTGGTCGTTTATTCCACCCAAAGTCCACACTTCGGTGGCATTTGGGAGGCGGCCGTAAAAGCGTTAAAGGTCTTTTAACAAAGGTGTTAAGCAGTAATCATTTAACTTTTGATGAATTTTATACTTTATTAGTACAAATTGAAGCTGCGTTAAATTCCGCCCAATGTACGCAATGTCTTCTGACCCAAATGACTATCAACCTTTAACTCCATCCCATTTTTTGATTGGTAAACCTTTAATCACAGTTCGGACACAAATATATTGGAAATCAAGCAAAATAAATTATCAGATATCAGCTTTACAACAATTATACCAAGGGTTTTGGAAGCGGTGGTCGAGAGAGTATTTTTGCACTCTTCAACATCGAAATAAATGGAAAGGGAAGAATGCAATCAACATAGAAGTAGGAGCACTGGTTTTATTACAAAACGAAAACTTACCTCCTTGCAAATGGGCCATCGGCAGAATAGTGCAACTGTATCCTGGAAAGGACCGGGTAGTGCGGGTGGTATCTGTAAAGACAATGCACGGAGTGTTTAAGAGAGCAATTACAAAGATATGTGTATTGCCCTTACCTGAAAATAAAAATTAAATAAATATTTAAGTTGGTTTTAAGCAAATGTATACTTACGGATTTGTTTGTTATGTTTATTATCGATTTTGCATTATGTATTCACATTTTATGTACCTATTGTTATGTTATGAGATTTTTGTTCTATATATATACATCTATATATGTTACTTTGAACATATCTTATCACGTTCAAGGGGAGTTTATGTTAAGATAATTTTACATGCACTTCAATTTTTTGAATTTGGCGGTCGGTGGTGGGAACATCCCACACAAACTTGATGTGTGAGCGGGCTTCATCGCGTATTAATGTAATGCACGCTCGAGATACGAGTCGCAATGTATGATTCAATGCATTATAAAATTTTAATAAATGTATTAAAATAAATAAAACAATTAAAATTTAAACTACAGTCCACTCTATCTAAACAGGAAATGACGAGGCCAGACAAAGCTGCCCGATACGCAACCTCAGGTATAGTGCAAGACGTAATGCTGGTGAAGCGAAAGACTTCGAACACGCAATTAAAAACAAAATATTAGACAATTGGCAGGATCGATGGACTAGGAACAATACCCAACTCTCCAGGTAAAACCATTTGTAAGAACTCCTTGTCCTGGTTACCAGTTGCCCAGGCAAGAAGTGGTAGCAACTCACAGGTTGCGTATAGGGCATGTAGCGATTACACATCAGCATATGTTGAAGGAGAAAACTGGCCTCAGTGCCAAATGTGTAACATAAACTTTACGATCACACATATAATTTGTGAATGTCCACAGTTTAGTGTTCAGAGAGGACTGTATGAAGTGAAGCCAGTAGTTGAAGATAATTTAACCTATCTCGATGCAATCCGCAATACCCTGACGTTTCTAAAAAGTATTAATATGTTCAAAATACTTATAGAATAGTTACCAGATAAAACATATCTTGATTTATCAAGATGGAAGCCAATAACCTTGGCAGTTGACGCTTCCTTTAAAAAAAAATAATAATAATAGGTAAACGTCTTTATTTCACAAGGCGAAGTTCAGCTAAGTGGCAAAAAAGCCACTACCTGTTCTACCACTCAAACCTTGAAATTATATTACAATTACAAAATTGTTATTTATATATCAAGGCACTAAAGTTTGATTTATCATGACGAATGTGTTTTAGTTTCAGAGGCGATAGCCGAGGCAAATAAAACACGTGAGTCATTAAAAAGAACTTTAGTGCCGAAGTACATATTATATTTTTTCCGAAATCCCAAAATTTGAACAAAATCTGATAATTTTATAACGTTCTTTAATTAGCAAATGTAATCAGCTGTTTTCTTTTTTACGTTAAATATTTCCACCGCGCATGCCCGATTATAAAAATTACATACATTTTACACATCTCTATCGGCGAAAATGTGAACTTAAAAATCGTCGTATAACGAATTACTTTAGTGCCGATTTTATTTACTTTACGATTTCGGAAAAAATAATTATGTATTCACAATATTTATAAGTAAACAAAATAACAATACATAATTTGCAAGCAAACAAAGATTAAATAAAAAAATAATAATTGCTGTTGCACATATTAAAATCAAAAACTAAACTAGGTACTTTTATATTTCACTGACTAAGTAAGTAATATAATTTCGCATGTGTCGTTTAAAACTATACGAATTTAAACGTTTAAATTGTTTAGGAACTGTGTTATAAAGCTTACAAATATTATAACTAAATCTCTCTCAAATAAAGCTGTATTATGGACAGGTGGTGTAAAAGTCCTTTAAATCGTGCATTCTTTGTTTTCGCTGCCACTGCCCGGGGCCTTGAAGGGCGACGAAACGAAAGGTACCTATCAACGGTTCCAGTATTTTTCATAAACAGTTGTTTTATGTGATTATTTCATTGTTATAATTGTATTATTTTTATTTGCGAACTACAGTGTATAGGTTTTTACTATAGAATGCTTTTTCTTGGGTGTGTTTCTAACAATTTAATAACATATTTTGTATAATTTAATAATCATCTCTATTGATGATACGCATTCACAATGGGTGTAAGCTCATTTATGAGAAAAAGGCTTCACATCGAATTCCAAACTTCATATATTGATAGTAACCACTTAAAACCTTCAAATTTTATACCATAACCTTGAGATAATGAGGGAAAAGTGAAAGGCAATTAGCCTAACAACCTCTCATCTCATCAGGCAGTTCCCTAATTGTAGGTTGTAAGAGGTGGAAGAGGAAGTATTTTTTTTTTTTTTTTTTTTGGCCTCTCACCTCATTAGGCTGTTGTTGTTGATGTTGATTTTTATCATGGCGGTGGTTTGGCGGTCGATTTGAATTTCCAACATGGCGTCCCATCATAGCGGATGTTTCGGCGGTCGATTTGAATTTCCAACATGGCGTCCTAAAGTTTTCTTTTATTAATTTACAAAACTTGGTTGAGATTCGAACTTGCAACCATTGCATTACCGAGCCAAGGCTTTAACCACTAGGCTACGGCGACAATTGAAAGATAGAGTTTGAAGTTTGTATATAGCTGTAAAGGTTGATTAAGATGAATGATTGAATGATGTATGATGCTGTAAAATGTAGGTTAAGATGAGAATAACTGTTAATTCAAAAGATGAGTAAGGATAAAACATTTAATAAACAAGATGAAAAGGATAAAACATATATTTATAACTTTTATACATTACTAGCAAACCCGGCGAACTCCGTTTCGCCACCAGATGCTTCGTTTTATGTAACATTTCGTTTGGTGATTAAAAGATGAAGAAATTTTTTTTGTTTTATATTTGAAAAGGAAAAATTTTATTTCATTTCACAACAGTAATGAATTCATTTCAATTACAGAAATGAAGTGTTATTTAGTAGAACTTCTCTAAGTAAATGAAAGTGAATCCAAAGTAAATACTGAATCGAAGCGTTATACGTGTCCGCAAATTATCCGTTTCATTGAAGTGCACTTTGGTAACCCACATTTTTGTTTTTGGTCTGACGTTAACACAAACAAAGCGGATGGTTTCCCAACTCGTGAACACGCAACGTATAACTGCCCATGTGAAAAACAATGATTTTCTAAATTTATCCCGCAAACACTAAGCGATTGGCCTTGCGACTTGTTAATTGTCATTACGACGCACCGGCGCCATCTACTTAAAATATTGGTTTGTAGTACATGCTATGTATCAGAGATGGCGCTGCTATGTGAAAAAGATTTTCCGCTTTTCTGTTGACATTTTTTCTAAATTTTCTTTGCTATAAACCTCACGGGCCGAGACCTTTTAACAGAATGCAAAACTGTGGAAATCGGTTCGTGCGTTCTGGAGTTATAGCGTCAGGAAGGAAAACCCGACTTATTTTATATAGTAGAATAAACTAATTCACAAACAAAGCGCCATTTTGTATGACGTATGATTAAACATTAAATAAACAAGATGAAAAAGGATAAAAACATGTGTACATTTCTCTTTCTCATACTTTATAAACTAGAACACAAACACGAAAAACAATTACCTAAAACGATTCAATATGGCTGTCAAACCAACATTTTTCTTTATTAATGACATTAACCACGACTTTAACAAGTACTATGAATCCATCTATGAATGGTACACCTCATCTAGCATTCGTTTACCAGCTCGAAAAGTCATCTACGTATACGACGGTTGTCACCAAAAATTACTCTTTCTGCAACTATTATTCAAACTTAGAGTTCTCTTATATTAACGACCAGTTATTCATCTCCATCATCTATAATTTGAAATAAAAATAAACCACAAACATTTTAAAAAGTATTAACATGAATCAATTTAACAACAAAATTTAATACTCAAAAAGTTGAGAACTATTCATTAAAAATACGTGAATTGAAAACAATTCATTTTAAAAGATTAAAATTAATGATAATACTCACCCCTTTCGATTTTCGATAAACATACCAATTTTAATGATGTGGAAAGATCTACATTTAAAACAATATTTCAAAGCTGTTTATATAGGTACACAAACCCACTAATGGATTTGTTTACGGAATATCTCTATTGTGTGAAAGTTGAAACAACTTTTCCAATCACTCAATTAAGGCAATTGTTAAAAAAACCAAAATGCAATCATTCAAAATACGTAATATGTTTACATATAACCAACGCATTTGCACAAAATTAATACACTGCTTTACCAAGATAATCAATTAAAACTTTATCATTCGCTTGCTGAAAATAGTTACAATAATGAACCGTATTCAAACATATTTGTTTTTTTATATGAAACTACTGATTCTCTTAAAGATTAAAAATTCATCTCTCACACAACCTGCAGAGGATGAACATAAGTTTGCGATTGTCTTTCAAAATGAACCAAAATATTTACCATATGTTAGTTTGGTAAATTATAAAAGTGTTAACTAAAACTACATGCAAGTTGAAAGTAAGTATGAACTAAAACAACAAACACATTTTAAACTCGTGAGAGAAAATTAACTTTGCAAATCAAAACTTTAAGTGACCAAATATTTTATTTTCTCACACTCTATCCGATTTAATCGGTTTGTAAACAGTAGTTAGTTATGTAACTTCTGAATTAATAAGTATCAACTCTAAATACAATTTGTGAAATTAACTTATCTAGTGTACAAAATCTGTTTTAAATGAGGTCTTAAAGATTTATCAAATAAAAACTTTTATTTTAAAAAATGTTATTACAAAATTCATTTGACATGCAAAAGTCTGTTTTGAATGATTGCCTAACAAAAAAATTTTTTAACTATTAACAAGTATTTGATTTGTAAATGAAACTACTAATTCTTTTTAAAGATTAAAAATTCATCTTTCTCATCTCACAAATACAGATGAATAAAAACAATTCATCTGCAAGATCTTCTTGATTCCGTTGGAAAATGTTTTATCTGTTTCATTTTTTATTGAATCTGGTAACTGATTGAACAAAGTTAAACTGGAGTGTTCTACCGATAATAAAAGTATTTTCTACAAAGAATCAGTTAAAATCATCATTTAAAACAGATTTTGTACACTAGATAAGTTAATTTCACAAATTGTATTTAGAGTTGATACTTATTAATTCAGAATTTACACAACTAACTACTGTTTACAAACCGATTAAATCCCGGATAGTGTGTGAGAAAATAAATTATTTGGTCACTTAAGTTTTGATTTGCAAAAGTTATATTTTTCTCACGAGTTTAAAATGTGTTTGTTGTTTTAGTTCATACTTTGCTTTTAACTTGCATGTAGTTTTTTGGTTCATTTTGAAAGACAATCGCAAACTTATGTTCATCCTCTGCAGGTTGTGTAGAGAGATGAATTTTAATCTTTAAGAGAATCAGTAGTTTCATATAAAAAAACAAATACGTTTGAATACAGTTTGATTGTAACTATTTTTCTAGCAGCGAATGATAAAAGTTTTTAATTGATTATCTTGTAAAGCAGTGTATTAATTTTGTGCAAATGCGTTGGTTATATGTAAAACATATTACGTATTTTGAATGATTGCATTTTTGGTTTTTAACAATCGCCTTAATTGAGTGACGGAAAAGTTGTTTTTAACTTTCACACAATAGAGATATTCCGTAAACAAATCCATTAGTGCGTTTGTATACCTATATAAACAGCTTGAAATATTGTTTTAAATGTAGATCTTTCAACATAATTAAAATTGGTATGTCTATCGAAAATCGAAAGGTGAGTATTATTATTAATTTTAATCTTTAAAAATGAATTGTTTTCAATTCACGTATTTTAATGAATAGTTCTCAACTTTTGAGTATTAAATTTTGTTGTTAAATTGATTCTTGTTAATACTTTTTAAAATGTTTGTGGTTTATTTTATTTCAAATTACAGATGATGGAGATGAATAACTGGTCGTCAATACTCTACGTTTGAATAATAGTTGCAGAAATAAAATTTTTGGTGACACCGTCGTATGTAGATGACTTTCGAGCTGGTAAACGAATGCTAGATGAAGTTGTGCCATTCATAGATGGAACTCTGAAGATTCTAAGTTGTAACGTTTCATATTTTTGTAAAATAATTTTATATTGTGTGTGAAACAGAAGAGAAATAAAATTTGTTTCCTGCTTTCTTTATTCTTCCAATTAAAAAGCATAGTTATTGTGGTACTTGTAAATGTGATTGTGTAACAGAGATACAAAATAAAATTTATCCTCCTTGTTGTTTTTTTTTTATTTTCCTAACACATACGTCACCTTGATGGTGTATTCAAGCGTTAATGGTTCGAACCCTGATGTGTTAAAGTTTTTTTTAATCAAGGTGTAAATTCAAAACTATATGTTAAATACGTGGTGGTGTAAAAACGTTAATGGTTCGAACCTCGGTATGTTAAAGTTTTTTTAATCAAGTGTAAATTCAAAACTATATGTTAAATATGTGGTGGTGTAAAACGTTAACAGATCGAACCCTGAAGTGTTAAAAGTTTTTTAATCAAGTATAAATTCAAAACTATATGTTAAATGCGTGGTGGTGTATCAAACGTTAATGGTTCCGAACCTCAGTATGTTAAAGCTTTTTAATCAAGTGTAAATTCAAAACTACTTGTAAATGCGTAATTAATGTAATTAACATGTTGAACCGGTATTTTTTTTAAATCATAAGTCACCAGTGTCAAAATGGTGTCATCTGTTTACAAAAGATTGTGTATCAATCGTTAATGGTTTGAACCTCAGTATGTTAAAGTTTTTTTTAATCAAGTGTAAATTTAAAAGTACTTGCTAAAGTCGTGGTTAATGTCATTAATAAAGAAAAATGTTGGTTTGGCAGCCATATTGAATCGTTTTAGGTAATTGTTTTTCGTGTTTGTGTTCTAGTTTATAAAGTATGAGAAAGAGAAATGTACATGTTTTTTATCCTTTTCATCTTGTTTATTTAATGTTTAATCATACGTCATACAAAATGGTGCTTTGTTTGTAAATTAGTTTATTCTACTATATAAAAAAATAAGTCGGGTTTTCCTTCCTGACGCTATAACTCCAGAACGCACGAACCGATTTCCACAGTTTTGCATTCGTTGAAAAGGGGTCTCGGGCTCCGTGAGGTTTATAGCAAAGAAAATTCAGGAAAAAATGTCAACAGAAAAGCGGGAAAATCTTTTTTCACATACAGCGCCATCTCTGATACATAGCATGTACTACAAACCAATATTTTAAGTAGATGGCGCCGGTGCGTCGCAATGACAATTAACAAGTCGCAAGGCCAATCGCTTAGTGTTTGCGGGATAAATTTAGAAAATCATTGTTTTTCACATGGGCAGTTATACGTTGCGTGTTCACGAGTTGGGAAACCATCCGCTTTGTTTGTGTTAACGTCAGACCAAAAAACAAAAATGTGGGTTACCAAAGTGCACTTCAATGAAACGGATAATTTGCGGACACGTATAACGCTTCGATTCAGTATTTACTTTGGATTCACTTTTATTTACTTAGAGAAGTTCAACTAAATAACACTTCATTTTTTGTAATCAAAATAAATTCATTACTGTTGTGAAATGAAATAAAATTTTTCCTTTTCAAATATAAAACAAAAAAAATTTTTCTTCATCTTTTGGAATCACCAAACGAAATGTTACATAAAACGAAGCGATCTGGTGGCGAAACGGAGTTCGCCGGGTTTGCTAGTAATGTATAAAAGTGATAAATATATGTTTTATCCTTTTAATCTTGTTTATTAAATGTTTTATCCTTACTCATCTTTTTAATTAACAGTTATTCTCATCTTAACCTACATTTTACAGCATCATACATCATTCAATCATTCATCTTAATCAACCTTTACAGCTATATTCAAACTTCAAACTCTATCTTTCAATTGTCGCCGTAGCCTAGTGGTTAAAGCCTTGGCTCGGTAATACAATGGTTGCAAGTTTGAATCTCAACCAAGTTTTGTAAATTAATAAAAGAAAACTTTAGGACGCCATGTTGGAAATTCAAATCGACCGCCGAAACATCCGCCATAATGGGACGCCATGTTGGAAATTCAAATCGATCGCCAAACCACCGCCATGATGGAAATCAACATCAACAACAACAGCCTAATGAGGTGAGAGGCCGTATTTTCCATTGACGTCTTCAAAAACAAAAAACAAGTAATTAAATAGAATGCTTATGTCAACAGCCTGTTGACAACAACAGGCCTAATTAGGAACTGCTTGATAAGATGAGAGGTAGGTGAGAGGTTGTTAGCCTAATTAGGCTAATTGACTTTCACTTTTTCCTCATTATCTCAAGGTTGAGGTGTCCCCTTCTACTACTGTGTTTTTTAAAGCTTAGTAATTATAGTACAACGACCATGCCACGTTGAAAACACCGGTTCTCGTCCGATCACCAATGTTAAGCAACGTCGTTGGTGGGTGGTAAGCTCATTGAAGGCTTCACACGGATTTCGAATTGTAAAATTTAATAGACTATTGATAACTTTGCGTATAAAAACGTTATCAGTTTTAGATATTGGTTGCGATTAAGCAAATTAAGATTAAAAGGAGAAACGGCAAAGGATAGTGGGTGAATGTGTTTTGTAGAGTATTTTGTGATATTTTTTTCAATCTTTTGGTTTATTTCAACTTTTTCGTAATTTCTTTATTTATAATCTTAGATTTTACTGTGTTCATTATCACGATCCGTCCCATTGCTTTATCTTTGGTACTTAGTTTTTTCACATTGTACCATTAAAACTTCACTGATTACTTGGTCTAATCGGATGATATACAGGGTGATTCATAAATAATTGGAAATATTTAAAGTGTAGAATCGTAAGCTCAAAATATTAAGATTTAATCCAAGTCGCTTAGACAAAATGTGGCTCCTTACTAAACTACAAGGTGTTTAACTTAAAAATTTAAAAATTATTTGTACCCAGTACCTACTTTAAAACTATTTGACGTCATACTTGGCAGGAAGTGTGGATACTGAACACCCTACAAAATAATGGAAAATATGTGTTACTGGATACTGCCAGAGGCGTAGGACAGGAGCAAGAAATTTTTTGCCCCAAAATCTACGTCAATGGCGAAATTGAAATTTTAACACAATTTGTCGATTATCTCATGCTTTACTTTAAAATAAAATACTATTCCTTCGTAACGATAAAGTCATTATTTTTCTAGATATTTAAAGTCCAACATATGGCTACACAGATATTTTGATTTTATGTGTTGTAATTATGTCGGTATTTTGATGTCATAGGAGTGTATCCAATACTCAAATTAAATGTAAAGCATTGGAAAATTTAAAAAATTGTGTTAAAATGTCTATTTCTTCATTGGTGTAGATTTTGGAAGAATGCAAAAAATCACTTGCCCCTGTCGTAAGCCTATGGAAACAGCCCGTAACACATATTTTACATAATTTAGTAGTGTTTAATACCCACACTTTCTGCCAAGTAAAAGACAAGGATGCGTCAAATAGTTTTAAAGTAGGTACAAATAATTTTTTAATTTTCAAATAAAACACCCTGTAGGTCAGGAAGTAGCCACCTTTTATCTAAAGATAATGATTTAGGTTAAATATTTTGAGCTCACAGTTCAATATTGTTTATGAATCACCCTGTATAAGTATTTTGTTCTTAAACTTTTTAATTGAATGATGTTGTATATATCCCTTCTAGGTGAAGATAAATAACAGAACTGACGCTCTCAGTTTTACATAAAAATGCCGACATTTCACTCTAGCTAGCGAGGGCTTTATCAAGGCTAATTTTATTTGAATAAAACGGTGTAGGTAAGGTTAATTAACCGTATCAACAAAAAATGATGCCGAGTTAATCATTAAAATACTTAATAAACTACATAAGACACAGATAATTTAGAAACGAACCAACGATAAAACGAGAAGCAACTTTTTAATTTAATTGTGAGTACATAGGTAGGTACATACGAGGCATGCGTTGAACTTACAAATTCGAAGCTTACTCGCCGTTCCGCACCTGTTTATACGTTAACGGCATTACTTGTCGAAAAATTACTAACGGGACTTAACTATATATTGTAATTATTACCATTTAATAGTAGACTAATTTTTATCCACATTAAATTGTAAGAATAATATTACTAATAATTTCAGAAAATTATTCAAATACAAAATTTTGCAGATGTAGGTGAAAAAACACAAATTAACTATTTTTTAAATTAAATTTAAAATTGTCTCTACTCAAACAAAAAATTAATAGTAAAAGTTTAAGAAAAAAAATCAAAAAAGGAGATGCAAAATAATGCTATGATATGAAAGAAGTATCTGAGGAAACTCGTTGGCTGTAAGAAATACATATGAAATGCATAATGTATAATTACATTTTGTACCACCAACAAAAAAAATTAAAGACAGTGGTATTGGTATTTACTCTTTTTACACCTACCCGTATTAGGTTTTATTTTCACAACATAAAAGAACAATACCGGGTGAATGACTTTACTATTTCTCTAAGTATAATATAATTGTCTTTCCGGTACTAACAACAAACGGTAAAATAGTAATTTCGTTTTTTCAATATCAGAAAATTGAATTACTTAAAGCTGTTTATTTAAAAATATGTTCAAAATTTGTAAGTGCTTTAAAACGTTATATCAACCAGGAAATTTCAGATTGGTGTCAAGAAGACAATGTCGGGTATTATACAGCAATTCCTTGTTATCCAAATTTTTATTTGTTTCAGATTGCTGTTTGGGTTTATCTAAAAATATTATTCAATCAATTACTTAGTTGTGAATGGTGAATACCGGCGTGGTGTTTTATAATAATTTTCCACTTCAAATTTTGGCATTTTAACTGATTAATAGCCGTGGACTCAGACTTTTGTGGGTATTTCTCCATACTCTCTAAAGACACAGATTTTACTATTTTAGGTTTATCTTCTTCAACTAAAAGATTAGTCTTCTTCGGTTGAGCTAAGTTTTTAAATCGTCTATCTCAGACGACTTCTATAAAAATACTATTTTTAAAATTACCAAAAGCATCAGATAGTGCACATTACGTACTGGACTCGGTTTGCGTTGCAAAAATATATTCGTTAAAAGTTCTTCTTCTTCATTATGTTCAACAATTTTCGGAACTTTTTGTTCCAATTTGTTAATCGGAAATTTTTCAGTTTCAATTTTCAACGAACTGTCATCGTTTTTGGTCGCAACATCCACTAAAAAGTAATTTGTTATGTCGAAAAATATATTTCTTTTTTCGAACCAAGCAATCTGGTGCTTATTTCAGTTTCTGCAAGTAGCGGTGTTATGGAAGGGGTAATGCTTTTTTGATTTTTTGGTTGAACGCCAGGAAAATGAGGCTTTTGAGCTAACCGTAAGGCGTTAATTGTTTCTTTAATTTCTGGAGTCATCTCTTTTTTTAACGAAGTGGAGCGTTTACTAGAACTGGTTAGAGTACGAGCTTTAGCCTGGATCTGTAAATATAAAGTTATTAATACCTTGTATACTACACTTTAAACTAAAACCAAATTGCTTTTCTCTTTTGCGTACGCTTCTTGAACACTGGAAGGTACAACCACTGTGTTCCTGGGCGGGTGCATAGGATCTTTTGGAACAGCATTTTTATCATCAAGGGTATACAAAGACGCGTGCTTATTTAATATATTGGACACCATCTGAGCTTCTTTATCTTGAGCCGTAATCGTTTTTGGACTATATTGCAAGTGAAACAGATTTTCGTCATGTTTAATCATTGCGTTGTGGGATGATATACAAGCGATATGTGACGGTAAAGGCGATGATACCTGTTCTCTAGGATTAGATGAAGTAGATGTTGACGGTGACATCGGAGGCGAATCATTAATACAACATGGAATATTATCTAAGCGTCTCAATAAATCATCCGAAGGACCAAACGAGCTTAAGGGCATAGATTTAATTGCAAGTTTTTCTAGCACATAGTCAGAACGTTCATTTGCGTTAGATGGTTGTGTTTGAAGACGAATTTTTTTTTTGGATGAAGTCCATGGACAACATATTCTTGAAAGTATTGATCTTTTTTCTTCTTGTCTTTGTGGACTCATTATTAATTTAAATAATATGGTTAGTAAAATTAAATATGGGTAACGTAATTATAATTTGATACATTTGTAAAAATATATTTTGACAAATAACCTTGACGTTTATGTACTTGCTACTAATGTTGACAAATATTAAGTAAAATATTATGGAAGGTATTCAGCAAGTATTAGGTAGGTACTGGAGTATCGAAATATATGTCCATATTCAACAGAGATTTTGGTAGATACTCAGCGCATTTAATTAATAGTTTTCGTTCGCACATAGAGGAAGTGGTACAAATATAGAAAACTATTTTGTTTTTAATCAGTTTTTAGTTTGTCACGTCTGCATATTTTGAACAAAAGTCGCTATCACAGTGGCTATTGTTTAACCATTGCTTCAATAGTAATAATTAATCAAAATTATGTCCTTGAGGTAAACCCTTTAGGTGCAGGTGCAAATTAAAAACACTAACAGTCCTTAAAAAAACGACGTTTCGATGTTCGGGCGAGAACTTTATCAAGGCTATGTTTTATTAGTAGTGCAGTAAATAGAGATATATTTTTGACAAAAATAATAGTAGGATACTACCTATGCCATGTAATTGTAAGTAGTATAAAGTACCTTGTATCCATGTTTTATACCGAAAATGAATTGTCATTATATAGTTAATTAACATTTATATGCAAAGAAACGTGTTTTTTTTAGCTTGTTTTCCTGAGTGAAAAGTAATAAACCAATGTTAATGGTGTAAAAAGGAAAGTTATAGAAGATAAAAATACGAATAAAATGAGCACCAATTGGACTCAATCAGGTAATAACTTTTCCAAGAAAAATGACTGAAAATGTCGAGTGAGAGAAAACGGTGAAGTAGTGGGAGTAACCGTCCGCAGCGCGCTTATATAAATCTCAATCCCCTCAAACGGAACTAGCGGACGGGTACCCCAACTACTTCCGCCGTATGCTTACACTCGTTTATTTTCAGTCATCTTTGCATGCATTTTTGGGGTGTTAAATATCATTTTATCGAAAAATGAGAATATACGTTTTGTTCCGTTTTATTTCAACTTTACAGTACTTTTTTATTTTTGACAATTGGATGATCACACGAGCATTCAGACTCAATTGAATATAAGGTACCTACGGCATTTAAGGCCCAGTTAATTTGATCCTACTTTTTTGCAAAATGTGACAGAGGCAAACATCAAAATACCAAAATTGTTTTAATTTGTACTTTGATGAATGATATTTTATGTGTGAAGTCCTACAAGTGTGTGGAGTTTTTAATCTGCTTTTCAAAAAAGTTGCAGTTGGGCCTTATTTTCCGAAAGTTTGGTTAATAAGGCCCAGTGAAGAAATTGAGGTTGTATAATGAGGCCCACCTGGAAACAGGCAAAAAAAGATAAGTAGATCTTTTTTTTTCCCAAAAACAAAGAGTTCGCATCTCAATAAAGTATAGAATGAGTTTTCAGACTAAATGAAGTAACAGCATTAGGAAGAACATAATTTTATTTCTTTGAAACTTAAATTAACTGAACTTAACTTTGGTTTTCCAGACTAGAGAAGAAAATAAAATAATATTCACGTTTTTATAAAAATACCATACTGAGACAATAGTTAAGAATTTTAAGCTTTAAACTAAATACAAAGCACGCACTTGAATATTTTCTGGTCTTTTTTTGTGAGGCCAACACACATTTCGTGACACCAAGAGCCGCAAATCACACATCGCCTCATGTCAAGTTGCTTTGTTTCGTCACACACAAAGCAATACCAAGACTCTTTTTCCTGGAGGATATTATTCTCTGCGTGCTTACCCACATTCGCTGATGTTGATGGAGTTGGATCCTCTCTTTTTTGGAAGCAGCAGGTTTGGGCTTAGGATTCTTAGTTATTGAAGTAGAAAAGAGATCTTTGGTTACGATCTGAGCCTTGTAATTGAGAGACTTTCTTTTGAGTTTTCCCTTTAAATTTGTGCAATTCTGGGGTGGGAAGCAGCTCTTTAAACGAAGTATTGAGATCTTCATCTTTTGTCTGTGTTTGCCCATGAACAGGTGCTTCAGAACGATTTCCAATCTTATCAGAAACTTTTTCATAGGCAGCATTCTTCAGAATATTACTCAGTGCACTCAATGGTACATCATCTGCTGAGTCGTTTGAATCGCAATCATGGAGATCAATAGGATGGTCGTTTCCATTATTGCGCCTAATGCCGTCATTCTCTTCGGTCTCCAATGGTTCCATTGCGAAAGGACGTTCGGTTGCTAGCGAAGGTGCGAAAGCTGATTCTGGGATAACAGTACGATCAAGTGGATATATGCCTGTTGCTTGGAAGCCGCTCAAAATATTTTCTGGTGTCATACATTTCGGCCAAACTCTAGAGAAAATTTTGCCAAAGCGATGTTTGTTCAGTTTACGATCAGGGTGTGCATCCCAATACCTGAGAAGTTCTTGGTCCCAGTGATGTTCGAAAGACCTGTAGACAACTTTGTCCAACGGTTGAAGTTCATGTGTTGTATTAGAGGGTAAGCAGTATAGCCTTATATTTAGATCTTCTGCAACCGTAACGATGGAAAGCGCTTTCCTTTGAATAGGACCATAGGTGGGATACTATTTCCAGAGCATTGCAGCAGCCAGCGATTGTCACATTTTCAGCATGTTCAGGTGCAACTAAGTGGATACGTCTGGCACCTTTTGTCCAAATGACCAGCTGTTGATGGTGAATAGTAAGTCGGCACCCTTTACGTCCATATTGAAAATATTTTGTGGGTTCTTATGTAAATCCATTTCCTCAAAGATTTGGGCCAGCTTATCAAAGTGATCTCCGACTATGAATTTATTCAATTTTGAGCACGAGCTGGATTCATTAGCTGAGCCTTGCGACGCGCCAAGACGGGATTTCGTTTCAAGAACCCATATAGCCAATCCTTTCCAGCGATTTCCTTTGCAGCATTGAATGGATTTTGGATGTTGTTTTCACGACAGAATTTGAACGCAGAGCGACGTACCAGCATTGGTGTTAGAGGCATTCCTATCTCGCACAGACGAATTATTCTTGCAGAAAACTCTTCTTCTTGGTATTTGGTTAATACACTGGATCGCCCAATTTTTTTATCCATAATTCCAGAAGCCAGGTGATTCCTTAGAGTTCTTCTGGGTACATTAAATCGTTGAGCAGCTTCTCTTTGAGACATTTCTCCGGCGTTTATTGCGTTAATTGCAGCTTTCAACTGCTCAGGAGTCCATGAAGCTCGCTTTAATTTTGGTGGCATCGTTGTCGAGAAACTACCCAAAAGATATAATAATACAAAAAGTCCTTTAGAATGACCTTCGCATGAAAGATTCTTCCACAAGGCACCCTGTTTTTGTCAACTGACTGCGGCTATAATTTTCCGTAAACGCAATAACGATAATGTGAAAGACACTCATGATTTCTATGATTTCATTTTCAAAACTCCTTTCGGCTAATAAGGCCCCATCGTCGTGTATTAAGGCCCGGGCCACTCATAGAAAATTATGAGTGTCTCTTACCTTATCGTTATTGCGTTTACGGAAAATTATAGCCAGTCAGTTGACAAAAACAGGGTGCCTTGTGGAAGAATCTTGGAATCAAGATAAAGGAAGGTATTTTCCTTTGTTTCGAATTCAATTTTATACCACGCACATGTACACCTAGCGTCGTTCAGGTTCCAACTGACTACACCAACCACGTGCTTATTCTTCGGAATTTCTGCGTTGCCTGATCATGAACCGGCTGCCACCTATCACGCAATGTTGTCATATTGTACGAGAAATCGCCATATTTTGAGTTATGACTAGTGGGCCTTCTTAGCCGCTGGACCTTAAATGCCGCAGGTACCTTATTGCTTTAAAAATTGCAGGGTTTTGCAAACACTAAGTACGTATTATTACCTCCTATTTTCTGAAAGATTTATGCTACATCTGAAAAAATGACGGATCTACAAATTTAAAAAGAAAAACCCAAATATTTCACTTTTTCCGATCTTTCTTGGAAAGTTATTACCTGATTGAATCCAATTGGTGCTCATTTTATTCGTATTTTTATCTTCTATAACTTCCCGTTTTACACCATTAACATTGATTTATTACTTTCACTCAGGAAAAAAAAGTTGAAAAAAAAACACGTTTCTTTGCATATAAATGTTAATTAACTATATAATGACAATTCATTTTCGATATAAAAACATGAATTTAAGGTACTTTATACTATTTACAATTACATGGCGCAGGTGATATTCTACTATATTTTTTGTCAAAAATTTACTAATTATTTGCCCTATTGACTGGGGTATAGGGTGAGTAGGTCGATTTCTTAAACATAAAAACAGTCAACTATCACATTCAAATCAATTAAAAAGTAAGTAGTATATAGTATACCTTAAAAAATAAATGACGTTCTAGAAGAAGTTCCACAATGGTTTAATCGAAGTTTAGTGAGCTGAAGTCTCAATAATTACAATATATGGTTTAGATCCAACTAGTCATTTTCTCATCTTTATGTTAAGTGCATGCGATAGGTTCTATGAGATCACTTTGATTTTCTTTGTCCTTAGTGACATGCAAGGAATTATTGCCAATGCTGTTGCTTTTCACGAGCTTTATCTATTGACAATCAACGAATAGAACTCATAGGTAATGGTTTTACTTAATTAATTTGAAAGAAAGTCCTCTGGATTTACCTATAAGAAGGTAAATACTAATACATTCAGGCTGAACGCCTTGCAACCCTGGTTTTTCTTGCTCGTGCAGAGATAAGTGATCAATGAATAAAACTTCAAAAGAATCATCTGCAGAGTAATGGTTATAATCAACAGAAAAACACCAAAACTGCACCAAAAACTTTACTCGGCAATCCGAAGACCCAATAAAAGTGTGTGATAAATCGGAATATATAAAATTTGTTGTAAATACTGTAACCAAGTATATACCTGTGTCCCAGAAAATCTGAAGCATTGGGTTTAACATGGGGAATTTGAAAAGTCCGATTTATATGTCCCCAAAGTGTTTTTAGGATATTTCCAGTATCAGAACACATTACAATGTGTACCAGAAAACGTTTTTTGTAAAAAAATTTAAAATGTAACAAAACATATCAAAAATATTTCAAAAAATGTATAGCGTCGTAAAAAGCTTTATTTAAATGAACAAGTAAGAGATGCGTCGTTCATGTTCGGCGTGGCTCAGTTGTCTAAACGCATTACCACTGAATTATCGCCGATTCTTACGAAGGTTTAAATCCCCAGACTGATTCTTTTTTTAAGTTGTATTATTATTTTAAATGAACAGCGTTTAATTTCTATCAATAAAGAGATGTTATTAAAAGTTTAAATTTTTACTTGAATTGGCAACTTTACAAAAATATTATTCAAATTATTAAACGTAACGCGTGATTCAAAAATTTTTATCATCAAACGTTGCCATAGAACGACAAAAGCAAGATATAACAGGTGTATCTTAGCTTAGCTTGTACATTTGTCAATTCTGACAGATTTAATTTTAAATTTTTTTTAATTAATAATTCAGATGACTTCAATAATTCAATAGTACTTGGTAGGTCCAACACATCCAGTTTTATGTATTTAGAATAGACGTACGTGAATTTTTTCATGGGCCACTTTATTGAAAAAAATTTTTGAATCATGCGTTATCTACATATTAGTTATTATTACCTACTTAACGATATTAAAACCATTTCAGTACGTTTTAATTTGTAATAATAAATGAATTTAGTTGTTGACATTAATAACAAGAATTACTAATGTTCAATCATCATCTTGTTTGGAATCAATCTTTTTATAATAAATAAATATTTATGGTGGTGAAAGGTGGTGGGATGGTGTCATGGAATGAATATTTAAATCC